>JAVJIF010000441.1:600000-762529 GCA_038442645.1 Agave tequilana
CCTGGCGTTCTGTGACATCAGGTGCCGGTTTTTTTTGATGAATCTTGCACCTGAGCCCAAGTACTTAGAGAATTTTCATAAGTCTTGGTTTGCAAAACGCGGACTTGATCCCGCTGGTCTTACGCCTGGATGCAGATTTGTAGGTCTGGATGCGGATTTTGATAATTCCTGCGTCCAGCATTTCTTCTGCGTTTGGACGCAGATTCGCAGGACTGGACGCGGACTTGATAATTCCTGCGTCCAGTATCTCTTCTGCGTTTGGACTATAGACACTTAGCATTTTTTTCTGATAAAGTGTCTGATTAAGTGTCCTTTTCTTTTGCAGTGCCACACCCTTCTGCCCGACTCGCCAAGAAGCGCCACTTTGGACATGTAGGTGGTGCTGACCGTGATCTGGCCTTTGTGCTATGAAGGACAGTACCTGTGACTGCTGACCAGTCGCAGGAGCGCCAGGAAAGGCTCTCCAATGTTGATATGACGACCTTTCGGGTGCTTATGACCGATGCAGCATTCACAACGGATGATCGTGTCAAGCTAGAGAAGCTTGCCTTCTTCTTCGGAGATCGTATCGGCGATGGCGGCTATTCCATGTATAATGAAAATTATAGATGGCTCCGTCAGATAGGGGATAGAAGATTCTTTCTTCCAGACATGGAGAGGATGTTCCTGTTGTCTTATCTCCAGCACATGTCCGTCCCTCGGAAGATGAAATAGGACGTTTTCCGATACGTCCCTAAGATTACCCTAGGTGACTTGGGCTCCCAGAAGGTATACCGTCATGATGGTCATGATAGGGCGGTTCTCGGCCTGTTCCCCGGGTCGCGCAAGTCTGAGCTCCCAGTTGGAGAGATACCAAAACTCGGCACTACCTTCCTCAACGCGTTTATGAAAGCGGAGGGTGATTTTCCGGCTGAGTTCCGTGCGCCCGGGTGGGTTCATTCCACTGAGAAGTATTGGTGGCGCAGGATGGTGAGCTTCGTTCTTACCGATCTTGGAGATCTGCTAGAGCATGTGGGACTATACCCAGCAGTCAGGGCCGTGCAGTATGGCATCCCGCCGAGTTCTCAGAACTTCTTCGGGGTCCTGGAGCGTTATAATTCTTTGACGGGGACATTCTTCACCCCGGTCGGAGAGATGGGCCTTGCACTGCACGAGTTGCATGAGGTCTCGGGGCTGGCAACAGGGGATTCTCCCTATGAGGAATATATCCCAACCACTGAGGAGCTCAACCTTATGAAGGAAGGGTCTCCTCAAATGTACGAGACTTATTGGGAAGTGTTATGTCACTTCCATATTTGCGGCCAGGTAACCACTTGGAGGTCGGGAGGAATCAAGCAGCTGTCTTGGGCCAGTTACTTGTTCAACAATGTCAATAAGAAAGACCATCCAATAACTCGACTGGCTCCCAGCTCTGACAAGGAAATCGATGACAGGATTGACCAGGCTCCTGAAGGCTTCTACACCACGGATTCGAATGAGGACGGTTTCGAACCTGACATGGTCTTCGAAAGCTTTCACCATCAAGCCCGGACCCCTATCTCTGATCGAGCATTGTTGGCGGGCTTCTTAATGCTGTGGCTGAAGCGTTGTGTGGTGCCCACGCTGCCACATGAAGTCATTGTTGCCGACGTGGTGTACCCGGCGGTGCTCATGGCCTATGGCAGTCCCATAGCCCTTCTTCTGGCCATGGCGGCTGGCATTCAGAGCGGGTTGCGGGCGTTAACCCACAACTTCTGCGAGCCAGGGAAGGCTGTCGACTCCCATGGCCAACCGATCCTTGACTCAGAGGGGAAGCCGACGGTGAAGCGCCCCAACCCTCGGATCGAGCTGCCTTACACGTACCTCATGGCTTGGTACGTGATGCACTGCCCTTCCCTGATGACGTCGGTGCCTTGGAATGAGGGTTTCGCCCCTTTTGTACAGCGGTTGGAGGGTTCGGACTGGCGTAATACTTATATGTATTTCGTCCGGAAGTGCATTTCAGATGCTTCAAACTACCAGCTCAATCGATGCTTCCCCGAGATCCCTGGCGCATCTTTCGGGGATCTATTTACTGATTCCGCAGGCCCAGATGACTTCACGAGGTTGTCCACGGGGGTCTTCTGGTGGTTGATCAACATTCGGCCCAGATATGTGCTTTTCCGGCAAGGGACTTCATGCACAATCGAGCCGTACATGCCGAATCGTTTCGCCCGACAGTTCGGCTACGATCAACTCTACGTCGGCAATCCCAATGCTCGATTCGCCTTCGAAGGGAACTTGTTCGAAGGTGCTCGGGCTTGGTACTACAGTGTGGCCGGAGGGACGGAAGCAACTTTCCGTCTACCTATCGAGGGATCAAAGTGCCGTATGAGCTTCAGCTTCAGCTCCTGGTACTTCCAAGTCAACCAGACACCATACTTTGTTCCGGAGTATTCATGCATTGAGAGTATCAATGCAAATCTCGAAGTAAGGTCGGAGTCCGGTAAACGCTCGCGAGGCGTCGAGCAGTACCTGAAGGCTCTGAGGGAGGTCGGGAGAAGGTCAAGGGAGGAGCCGCGAGCAACAAGGGCGGAGCCGCGACCAACAAGGGCGGAGCCGCGACCAACCAGGGCTCGACAGGCGGTGAGCAAGCGTCGTCAAGGCTCTACTTCCACTGCTGAGCCTGCCCCAAAGAAGGTTCGGAGAGACTTGACGGCTGCAGTTTCTCGATCCGCGGACATCCCTTCTGGTGTTGGGGAGCCGAGGGAGGAAGAGGTGGACAAGGATGATACTCCCTTAGTCCATGCCCGCAGGTTACACCGCAGAAGCCTCAGGATTGCAGAGGAGGGGGAGCCTGCTGACAGACCCACCGCCACTGACGAGACCGAGCAGCTCGAGGTCGATATAATGAGCGGAGGCGATGTTGAGATTCCGGGGATCTCAGCTCAGCCCGAGTCTTCCTCAGCTCAGAGGAGGGATGAGGCACAACAGCCTGGGTCTCCTTCTGTCTTCATCTCCAGTCCTCGGATGGTACCCCCCAGTCCTACCACTGGGGTGTTTAGAGGCAAGGCTCCGGCTACCGAGGCCTCTCATGTTGAACTGTCGTCTTCCTCATCCGCAGAGGAAAGCGATTTTGAGGATGAGGTTGACTATGGTGACGAACCCGCTCCTCCTGATCCGAGCAAATTCTCACACATCTCGGAGGAGGAAATACATGGGCGTGAGCCGGCGACGACGTCACCACCAGCGGTTGCTCCTGCTGAAGGTACTCTTTTCACCTTCTGACCTGATTTCCCTTTTCATTTTGAAGAGGAGGCTTTAACATTCTCCTTTTATGCTGCAGGATTGGCTGAGGATACCGAGGCTGCAACCTCCTCGCATATCGAGGAGATGATGCAAGAGTTGACCCAGCCGGAAGGAGTTGAGACTCCAGATGCCGAGGCAACTACCGAAATCGGGGAGACTTCTACTCTGCAGGAAGAGGAGGCCACCACTGAAGTCAAGGAGACTTCTCCTCTGCAGGGTTCGCCCAAGGATTCGACATCTCTGGACCTCCAGCTTGGTAAGGGAGTTTTGATGTCTCGGATGTTTCTCTTTTTACCATTCTGGCTAATGTTGAGATAACTTGCAGAGAGAACTGAGGGGGCCCAGGTAGAGAGTCTGACGGTCAGTGTCCCTCCGGAAGGCCACACGGCCCAAGCCTTGGCTGAGGTTTCTGAGGAGGTCGAGCTCACTACCCTGTCATCGGCTGTGGAGGTTCCTGCAGAGGTGGTACCCCTAGAAGCGCCAGTGGCTGCTCCTGCTCCTGCCGTACCGGTGGTCAGCCCGACTCTTGCGCGAGAAGAGCCGGTTTACATCCCTCACCCCGTGATAGAAAGGGGGTCGGGGAGCATCTCGGGCAATGATACTATGGAGTTCCTGACACGCAAAATGGTGCAGTAGTTCTTTGACTCGATGCGATCATGCATCAATTTCATCCTGTCTGGGGGTAGCTCCTTTGAATTCGCCCGGATGTTTCTCGGAAACTTGGCCGAGAACATCAAGTTGGTCGGAGGCCCTTCGCTAGCCCAGGCGTGTCTGCTGGTGGTGGAGCAGCTGGGACAAGACCTGAGAGAGCTTCGATCCCTGGAGGATGCCGGCTCATTCCACGAAGCCCAGGAAACTCTGAATAGGCTCCTTGCTGCTCAAGAGCAGGAGCGAAGGGAGGTGGAGGAGAAGATAACCGATAACACCCGTCTTCTCGAAGGTTTCCTGGCTGATCATCAAAGGCTAGCGGTCGAGTCCAAGGAATCTGTCATGCTCATACAGGCTGCAAAGCAGGCTATCCTTGACTCTCGGGCTGCTATAGCCAGGGCTGAGGCCATGATTGTTTTTAACGAACAGAAGCTTGCTACCTCTGAAAAGAGGCTCGCGGAGTTAGAGGCTGCCAAGGCGCAAGTTGAAGCAAACCTCTTTGTTCGTTCATCCGAGTTGGAATCCCTCAGAGTACAAGCGTAGGGATTTTTATCTGATGCGGATCTGCGGGCCCAAGCTCTCATGGAGGCTGAGAAGGCGCGTCAATATAAGATACATCGCCTTAGAGAGCAAATCCGTTCTTTGGCGGACTAGGACTTGTAGCCTTCTCTCTTTTTTTTTTAAGAAAAGGACACTCTGTTCACTAAGAGTGTTTTGTATTAACTTTTATCATTTTTGATATAATAAAAGTCTTTGAAGTTTTTGGTTCCACCTCCTTCGTTGCCTTGCTGTGGATGAATTCGACCTATTGATCACAATCTTTGATTAACTGACTGTGAATGCTGAACTTAGGTGAGACTAAGTTCTTTAAATGAAACGCGGCTTTTAACCCATAGGACCTTAGGCAGAACTAAGCCCTTTTGAAGAGACGCGGCATTGGTTCATAGGGACTTAGGTAGAACTAAGTCCTCTTGATGAGACGCGGCGTCAATTCATGGAGAGACGCGGTCATCAGTTCATAAGAAGTCGCAGCGTCAATCCATAGGGAGACGCGGTGGCGTCAACTCGCAGAGAGAAATGCGGCTTTGAGTAACGCGAGTCTGTCCTGCTAATGAAGATGCGACTCGAGCGGACGCGAGGGACGCAGCCTTGTTAATCTCAGAATGGACTAAGTCCTTTACTGAGTCAAGTGCTTTCCCTTAAAATGGGCCCTGTTTGCTGAAGGGACGCGATTCTGAGTCACGCGGACTTTCCTTTGGAACGCAGGTGGACGTCATTCATTCTGAAAAAGGAAACGCGGGTTCCAGGACGCGGTTTTCCCATCTGCGAATCGATGTAACTTCTAGACGTTACACGCGGCCTGACATAAAGATTTTATGAGATCTTTGAACGTCAAGTTTTCACTGACGATTGAACGTCAAGTCTTCACTGACGATTGGGAAACCGGGTCATCCGTTGTTTCCCAAAGCAGTTGTCCACGCGTCGGTTCTTCATTGGACTTGGGCGTTAATACCCTTTAATGTAAAACCGGCACTGGCGGTTGGAGATCAGCGTCTTCAACGTTTCCCGAAGCGACCCTCCACGCGTCAGCTTCCCATTGGACTTTGAAATCGTGCGGTCATTAAGGCCGGCGGTTTTGATTAATGAACCATTAATGACAGTTATCAGGAGTTGCCTATAAATAGGGGTTCCTTCTCTCCCTTCAACAGTCCATACTGTGTTCTTTTTGAGAGCGAGTGCTCTGAGAGTTTCTGTCTTCTTCCTTCGAGGACTTCACCAGGGGTTTGCCTCCATGGATGAAGATGACCCAGAGCTTTCAGGCTTCTGTTTGGTCTCTTCAGAAGATTACCACTGTCAAGTGATTTCAATAACAGAAAGCGTCTCTCTGAACTCCTTTTATGTCCGCGCTTCGATGCAGAGAGTTATACTCTTAATAGAGGCCTCTGCGGTACGCCTTCTTGGTTTGGCATGACATTTTTAACTCAGCCAGGTTTGAACTTTGATATCTTTTAAAGAGATATCATCTGGACTTTCTTGCAAAGTCGTGGTTGGTGCATTCCTTTTCTGGAATTTGCGCCATCAACTTGAACTTCTCGGGACACGAGCACAGAAGTCTTTGGCACTTGGCGCTGACTTTGTTCATGAAGCTCGTGTTTTAAGGTCACTGACTTGGATGAATTCCAACTCGGGCTGAAGGTTTCAGACCCGAATCTTGCAACTCCTGTTCATTCAACAGGGAGATGGCAATTTTCGGCGTCTGAGTCTTTTCGCGTCTCGCAGATGCAAATCTTAGACTGCGTTGAACCCTGTGTGTATCACAGTTTTAACATCGCGTCTGTTTCTGTCACCGCGGGGATTTGGCTCGCTGCGCGGATTATTCCCGCGTCTGTAGTCTTTGACAATAGCCGCGTCTGTCACTTAATTTTCTCTGTTGAAGTGCACTAAGTTGCAAATTTTTAATTCCTCTATTATTCCTTGCAGGTAGGCTTAATCGTCCTTTTTCAGGTTCGTTGGGCCCCTGGAAGAATATTTCAGCCGGCGGACTTGTTCGATGTTCATCCACAAGGGAATATATTATGGTCCTCGTCGTCCATAAGGGAATATATTATGTCCCTGACGAGGATTCGACCCTCGCCAAGGTCTCTTCAGATCCAATGCACCAGTCATGCCTGCTGGCAAGGGATGGTCAGGGTGAGTATGGCGGCGAGGGGGCTACGGTGGATAAGGTGGCAGATAGGATCCTCTTCCTCTCCCACTCCAGAAGTAACATCGAGGACTCTTCATGTCTGCTGGATGACCTGCTGGGGAAAGAGATGTTCATGAACGAAGGGTTGCAGGACTGTCTGCTGCCACCGGACCTCAAGAACACCATTGCTCTTAGCTTAGTCAGCTAGGGCTCTTTCGATGCTTACATCATGCATCGTGGTGCAACCATCTTCTATTGTCGCCACAAACATCGCGCACTTGGGATCAGACGCAGCTTTAAGGAGTGAGTGCAACCTCTCTGAGAGAGAGGGACTTCTTTGTACTCCTTAATTGTAACACTCAATCTTATTGTATAAGAGAGCGTTTTTACTGTAATACTCAATCTTATTGTATAAGAGAGCATTTTGTATTACTTTCATATGCCTGAAAATAAATAAAAGTGACACTTTTCTTTTTGCCTCTTTCATTGTCTTGAACTTTTTGTCTTAGACTAATAGAAGCAAAGAATCTTTGACTTTGTCAAAATTATGATGATAATCTTAATAAGTCAAAATTTTGTAGGGAAAGATCCTATTTCAGGAACTCTCACAATACTGTCAGAGGTGTAACATTAACTTGACAGAGATGAAATAATTTTTGGTGGACCTGCCACTTTATAAGAGAAAGTGACAAGTAGAATTGGTACCCCCAGGGAGGGTGAACTTTTATCAAGTGTTTGGGATTAACTTGATTGAGCTCAGCTGGGGATTTGATGGAAAAACTGTTGATGGTGTAGTATTAACCTAACAATGCTTTTAGGTAGACTTGTTATTCTGTTGAAGAGAATAACAAGTGAGACTAGACTCGTGGGGAATCTAGGAAAGTTTGTTACAGTTAGAGGTGTGATATTAACTTAACGGGTTGAAAGTGGTCTTGTCAGAAGTGTAATGCTAACCTGACAAGGATATGAGTCAGAGGTGTGATATTAACTTAACTCAGAAGTGTCACTGTCATAGGTGTAATGTTTAACTTGACAGTGAGGGTGATGCTAGAGGTGTAATGTTGAACTTGGCATTGGTCATCTCGGCTTGTATAAGGAAGTCCGAGGGAAAGTCATGGCCATAGGTGTATTGTTTAACTTAGCAATAACTTGATGCTAGAGGTGTAATGTTAACTTAGCATCATCCATTTCAGCTTCGATATGGAAGTCTGAAGAAAGGTGACTGTCAGAGGTGTAATATTAAACCTGACAGAAACCTGATTACTGTTTAGAGGTGTGGTGTTAAACTTTAACAGTAGTTTGTCAGAGGTGTAGTATTAACTTGACAAAGATTGACTCATGATAAGAGCAATTTGAGGACCTGTCATTCTATTGGTGAGAATTGACAAGTGAAAATTTGAAGTGCCAGAGGTATAGTGTTAACTTGGCAAATTTGAAAATTTGATACTCCGTGTAGAGTTGACAAGAAAAATTTGTACTCGACAAGGAATATTGAAAAGTTTCCATTACCAGAGGTATAGTGTTAACTTAGTAATGGTTGTATTTTGTAGACCTACCATCCTGTATATGAGAATTGGTAAGGGATTTTGGAGGAAAGAGTGGCGCCAAGTCCACTTAGGATTTTTAGCAAACCTCAGCTATCAACGGATTTGAGGTGCCTTTACCAACTACCGTTTGAGTTGGGCTAGCCATGCTATTCCCCTCAGCATGATGAGTTGTCGAAGACTTATGTTGGGCTTAGAAGTCAACATTTTCCTCTATCCTTAGCCGTCGGAGGCGTTGGATATTAATGAAGAAGCTCTTCTTGTTTTGATCAGAGGTGTATTTTTAACTTGATCAAAGGAGTACTATTAAGGATAGTACTTCTTCAAGAATCTGCCATTGATCGGCATCATGAGTGTATCGCCATTTGAGGTTATGAGGCGATATGACCCATTCGAGTATACTGACTCTACTACGAATGGTCCTTCCCATTTGGGTTGGAATTTTCCTTTTGTCTTGTGCGTCATCACCATGGGTCTTCTGACGGCTAAGACTAGGTCGCCTTTCTTGAAAGTTCGCACTTTAACTTTCTTGTTGAAGGCTCTGGTAATACGAGCTTGGTAGAGCTCGATTTGTTGTTAGGCCTGCAGACGTTATCATTTAAGGCCTCCAGTTCCTGGAGTCGCTGTCGATGCTTCTCCTCTATTGTCATCTCCGCTGTCAAGGCGACGCGTAGAGATGGAATTTGGATTTCCAATGGGAGCACGGCTTCGTACCCATAGACCAAAGAAAATGGCGTAGCTTTAGTTGGGGTTCGCACAGTTGTGCGGTAAGCCCATAAGCATTCACCAAGTTTGTCGTCCCAGTCCCGTTGACTTTTCGAGACGAACTTTTTGAGAAGCTTGCCAATAGTCTTGTTGAAAGCTTCTGCGAGGCCATTAGCGGCAGGATAGTATGCCGTTGAGGACACACTCTGGATTCTGAACTTAGCGCAGAATCTCTGGAAAGCCTGGCTGATGAACTGAGGTCCATTATCATGGACAATTCGCTGAGGTACACCGAAACGGTAAATAACGTGATGTTTCACGAACTTGATCACGTTCGACGATTTGACCTCCTTCAAAGGAATGGCCTCAGCCCATTTAGAGAAATAATCGGTTATTGCCAGAATAAACCGATGTCCTTTTGATGATGGTGGGCTGATAGGTCCGACCACGTCCATGCCCCACATTTCAAATGGCCAGGTAGAGGCCGTAGAGTGGAGGTAGTCTGGTGCTTGATGGATGAAATCCCCATGTACTTGGCAAGCGTGACATCTTTTGGCATAGGTGACGGCATCGGCAATCATCTTGGGCCAGTAGTAACCCAATCTTTGGAGTCGATGTGCCAGTTTTGGGCCAGGTTGATGGGCTCCACACATACCGTCGTGGGCTTCTTTCAATACCTCTTGGGCCTCTTTTGGTGGGAGGCACCGGAGCAAGACCCCGTCATGCGATCGACGATACAATGTTCGCGTAATCGCATTATAATAGAATTTGGGGGCTTTCCTTCGAATGGCAGCCGCCTCTTTGGTGTCTTCAGGCAGAATGTCGTATAAGACGAAATCAATGTAGGGGAATCGCCAGTCTTTAAGCTCTAGACCGGTTGACAATTCCAGTGCTTCTTTGCCTTGACAATCTCCCTTTGACTCCTGATAGCCCTCGAGAGCATTTCTCGGGCAATACAGGTCGTGGCTGTAGACGAATATCTTCTCCATTGCTCCAGCTGGAAGATCTAAGGAGGCCGCGAGGGATGCGAGTGCATCCACGTGCGCATTTTGCCTGCGCGGTACATGGTCGATATAGAAGCTTGTAAACCCCTCGGCCATGCGGATAGTTGCGTTGTGGTAGGGTACTAGGTCCTCATGTCTGACTTCGTACTCCCCGCGAACTTGGCTAATAATGAGTTTGGAGTCACCGTATGCCTCGAGATTTTTAACGCCAATCTCATCGGCGAATTGCATCCCAATCAAAAGAGCGTTGTACTCCGCCACATTGTTGGAACAAGGCTCAGTTAATGAGACAGCTCGGGGAATCACATAATTTTGTGGGGACACAGTACTACTCCTACCCCCGCTACTACGTGTCCCTTTGGGCTTGTTCTTGATGCACCGTCGAAGAAAAGTTGCCATACTTGAATTTCGAACGATGTCTGAGTCAGGCAGACTTCAGCAACTTCATCTGGGAGATCCTCGTAGACTTTGGCTGCCCTCGGATCTGGGTGCTCAGCTAGGAAATCCGCCACTGCTTGTCCCTTAATGGCCTTTTGTGGTAAAAAGTGCATCTCATATTGGGAGAGCAATATGGCCCATTTTTCCGGCCGGCCGTTTAATGATGAAGGCTTAGTCATAAGTAACCTCAGGGGGTTGACTTTTGATATGACGTTTATAGTTTGGCCTAGCAGATAGTGCCGCATTTTCTGAATAGCGAACACTAATGCCAAACATTCCTTCTCGATCGAGTTATACCGATGTTTGGCTCCGATCATTGTTCTACTCAGATAGTAGATTGCTTGCTCACGTCCGTGATCATCATTCTGAGCTAATAGAGCTCCCAAAGAATGATCCATTGCCCGGACGTACACCAGGAAAGGCTTTCTGGATACCGGAGCTGCAAGGACTGGTGGTTGGGTGAGGTATTGCTTGATTTCCTCGAACGCTTATTGGAAAGCGTCATCCCAAATGAATGAGACACCCTTCTTCATTAACTTAGTGAAGGGTTGGTACCTTCCGGAGAGGTTTGAGATAAACCTGCGGATGTACGCCAATCGTCCCTGCAATCCCCTGAGTTCTTTGAGATTTCTCGGGGGTTGCATCTCCTAGATAGCGCGAACTTTTCCGGGTCCAAGTGAATTTCGGTGGATGTTACAACAAATCCTAAGAATTTGCCACTGGCCACCCCCAGGAAGTACTTTGTGGGATTCATCTTCAATTGATGAGTCCGCATGATGTTGAAGACCCCTTCAGGTCCTCTATGTGATCACCTTTAGTGCGGCTTTTCACCGCGATGTCATCAACATAACATTTCACTGTTTTGCGTATTTGCTGATAGAAAATAGCGTTCATGGCCCTTTGGTATGTTGCCCCTGCATTTTTCAGTCCGAAGGGCATGACGGTGTAGCAATATACCCCCAGAGGTGTCCTGAAGGAGGTATGCTTTTCGTCATCAGGATACATTTTAATTTGATTGTATCCTGAGAATCCATCCATGAAGGACATTCGTTCGAATCCACAAGTATTGTCAATCATGACATCTGTGATCGGCAATGGGAATTTGTCTTTGGGGCAAGCCTCGTTTAGATCACGGAAGTCGATGCAGATCCGGATCTTCCCGTTCTTCTTGGCAACGGGGACAATGTTGGCTACCCAGTCGGGATGTTGTTCTTCCCTGATGAAGCCAGAATCAATAAGTTTTCTGACTTCTGATTGGATTGCCTCCATTATTTCTGGACGAAACGGTCGCTGCTGTTGTTTGACAGGATTTACGTCCGGATTGATGTTGAGGCGGTGCATAGCCACTTGAGGATCGAGTCCTGGCATGTCCTCATAATTCCAGGCGAAGACGTCTATATACTCTTGTACAAGAGATCTTAGATCCTTTTTCTCCGAAGGTGACAGGCCGTCACTTATGAAGATGGGCTTAGGGTTAGCCTCATCCCCTAGGTTGATCTGAACAATCTTGTCTTCTGTGGGCGGCTCGCGCTGTTCAAAGCGAGTGTCCCAAAGAGCATTTAAATGTTTGATCCAAGGATCTGTATCAGATTGGATCATTTCTTCATTTCCATCTTCCAGGTGGCTTGTCGAAACCATGTTCACTGAAAGTTCCTTGAAGATGTTGCCGATACTGACATCTGACTCCCAAGATGATGTGTCTGAAGAGTAATCGTTGCTCGACGATTCTTGAGAATCGGAGGCTGATGGGACCGGAGTTGATACATAGCCCAACCCCCGCGCGTACGATGATAATAATCGGGGGCCTTCCCTTTCGGCACAAAGGAAAAAAGCAGCGTCCTTCTTCCTTTGCCGAAGTTCAACCCGGTTTGTTGGTCAGGTCGTACCCCATGCATCTCATCATTTTGAGTGCTTTTGGTTCATAATGACCGAACTGAGGGGATTCCTCCTCGCCTTTCGATTCTTCGCGGGGCGTTGGTTCAGACGAGATTCGCCCAAAAAGAATTGGTTTTTGGCCTTTCCGTCTTGCTGGAACCATAAATATAGATTCTTGCGCATTACCATTATCTTGGTATGTCTCGAAGGACGACTTCACTGGTACATGCAACGATGTCAAAGCATCTATTGCGGCCGTCTATTTCGGTGCTAGTGTCTGATGGTACTGAATCAGAAGCAAACACAGAAAAATACGCAAAATCTAAATCTTCATTAATATACCAACCGCCTACATCGTTGGTGGTACTATCAACATCGAGCTTATTAGTGCTCTTTACAAGTGGTTCTAACTCCCACATGCACTCTTCTTTCTCAGGCTCGGTGTCAGCTTCGTTACCAGAGTCTGGCTCCTCTGGTCGCGGGACTTCCTCCGTCTCCACCGGATCTTGGTACAGCAAAGAGTCGGTGAAATAATTCTCAACCCCTTTAAACGGATACCTTTCGGCGATCAACGTCTGCACCTTTTCACTCCCGTCAATGTATTTCATGACTTGGTGGAGAGTAGAGGGAACGATGGAGTTGTGGTGAATCCACGGTCGTCCCAGCAATAGATTGTAGGAAGTGTCGGCGTCGATGATGTAGCATGTCACTTCCGACTTGAGGCTTCCAATCTGGCATTTGAGCTTGATTTTTCCCATCGGACGGGTCTGATTGGCATTGAACCCATAAATAGTTGTCTGGATAGGGCTCAAACGATGAGTAGGAATGCCCAGATGTTGCATGACCCGGCGAGGCATGATGCTCAACGCGGACCCTGGATCTACCTGAATGCGGTTCACCTCAGACGATCCAATATACCCTGTGAAATACAAGGGTCGATCATGCTTCCCTTTAACCTGCATATCATCTGCTGTGAAGGTAATGCAGGGGCATTCTGGGAGGTGTGGAGGCAATCCTCTACATCTTCCTCCTTCGGCACCTGGGTCATGAAGACCTCGGCATTTGCCAGAGCTTCTTGTAGAGCTTCTCTGGTTGACTTTGATAGTCTAAGAAGTTCATACAAGGTAATGCGTGCTGGGATGTTGGCTAGTTGAGCCAGGACATCAAAGCGGTAAGGTGTCGTGGATCCTTCCGCTGCACCTTTCGAAAGAACTCGAGAAAACCGAGTTTCTTTCTGTTTCTCCACAAGTTGTTTTGTGGAGGGCTTGGTTGGCTCTGCAGCTGGTTGTGGAGGAGTTGCCGCCGTTTCACCATACTGCTTCAAATACGGCTGTCCCGAACGGGTTCCCGCCATTGGTTGGTTGGGCTCTGCGGCCAAGACTATTGTTTCCTCCTCTGAGTCGGTTAGCGAGGGAACATCAGTCTCGGCTTCTCGAGAGGAGGCACACACCACATTGCAGGATGAAGCCTTTACCTTGCCTTTGGATTTCCTGTTGGTCACAGTAGTCCATTGCTGTTCATTGACAAGGTCAGGATGGACCCACATGATTTCCCCTTGCGGTGTAGGGACGGGTACTAAGCCTTTCTCTTGCTGCTGATGAGGGTCTACGTTGACCACTCTGAGTTCTCCTTTTGGAACAGGGACCGCCCCCGCAGGCGTTGGGGGTTGTCTTCCAAACTGGAGAACTGACGTCACATTAGCCGTCACCTTCTTCTGCTCTGGTCGGAGCTTAACACCTCCGCGTCAATCAGAGATTGAAGGATGTCCTTGAAACGTAGCAGCTCTTAGTAGGGTGCCCCAGCATCCTGTGGTACAAGCAATATGTGGGATTGTCGGTCTTGCCGGCGCCTAGATTCAGGGAGCTCATCGGTTGCTCTTGTTGAGTAGTTTAAAGAGTGAATCGACATGTCCTCCTAGAAGGAATATTGCTTGTGGCGCGAGCTGACTTGAAGAGCCACTCGCCTTGCCTGATTGAGGTTTGGCGGGAGATTTGGTCTCCGTTGCCAAATTATCCTTCCTTTTTGTTTGGATGGATGTGTCTGCGCACGCCTTGTCGACCTTTCCGGCCTAGGCTTACCTTCCTCCGCTCTGACGCAGGCGACAATTTCCTCAGCCTGTTCGCCTTGTTGACTAATTGCTTCCAGGTGCGGCTTTCAGCAACTCCTATTTGAGAAAGGAGTGAGGTTTGGAGATTGTGGCGGCATGTTTCCACCAGGGTGGCCTGGGTCATACGCTTGGACACCGGAGTGCCATGTTCTGAAACCTTTCCACGAAAGATTTGACGGACTCCCCTTTTCGCTGTTTGGTAGCCAAAAGGGTGGGCATCGTGACTTCGGAGTCATCTTCGAAGAAGCGTGTTAAGAACAGCTTCTCTAAATCGCCCCAGTTCTTAATGGAACCTTCTGGGAGCTTCATGAACAATTCAAAGGCCAGCCCTTTCAGGGTGCCGATGAAACAGGCGCGCCAGGATGGCATCATTATCTACTACATTCCCAGTTTGGGATTTAAAGTAGTAGATATGCTGATTGGGTGACCCCTCCCATCAAAGGCTTGGAGAGTTGGAGCTTTGAACTTGGGCGGGTACGGAACCAAGTCCCATTCCGCCGGGTAGGGCCGAACCACTCTACTTCTTGGAGGTCTTTGCGGTTGGCAAGGGCCTCGAGGCGTCGCTCCAGTTGACTCATTCTTTTAGCATGAGCCTTCCCCGGGTCTTGGTCGCCTTTAATTGCGACGAGGACTTGGACGAGCCGGAAGTAGATCGCTGCCTCTCCTCAGAAGGTTCAAGATGAGCTTTCTCCCTTTGCCCTTCGACTTTTTAGGAGAGACCTCCTCCTGTCTTCGAGCAGCTGTGCAATCGCCTGCTTGAGGGAGTTGATAGATTCCTGCTGAGAAAGAATCATATCCATTTGGCCTTCTGGATCTGTTCTAAAGTCTAGCCGTCTCCTCAGAGGGCCTGTCATGTAAGCAGAGGTCTCCTTCTCGACGGAAGAGTTCGAAGCCCTTGATTCTGCTACGGCGGAGTGAGAATCATTTACTTTAATGCCATGGGCTAAGGCATTATAGTCAATTGGGGAATGGCCCCAGTCCGGGTGCGAGTGTGTTAATACACCCCTTCCGGTTCAGAGTCAGACTCATCTGAGCTGACTGCAGGTTGTTTTCCCTTACTCCTGCTTGTCATATTCGCAGTGAGCTCTGGGTCTCAACGTCAGAGAAGGTTCCCTTCTGTGAGAGCGTCTTCTTTTAGCTGACGGGGGAATCAGGTCAGCTGTCTGACTAAAGACTGCTGGTGCACACCTGAACCACAACGGCACTCGGAGAGCATAGAGATGAGCCGTTGGCAGCAACATGATGAAGTGACCTGATTGGCACTTTTTTCTTCGTCAAATAATCCCTCAAATCCATGGAAGGGGATTGAAAAGATTAGCCTCGCAACGTCGAAGACGGGAGGCATCCATGTGCTGTACAACCTGGACGCAGGCTTCAGGGACGCGGTTCTCGCGCCGCAGCTGTTCATCGCGCGCGTCTGGCGTCTCTATTGAGACAAGACGCGCCTGTCGCGTTGCTGCTTGGTGTGTCGGGACAGAGACACTTGAGAGTAGATGGCTGCTGGGCCCCACGCCTATGGGCGCGCGCCTCTGTGCTTGACGAGGCACAGGGCTTCACCTTGGCGTTTGTTGAGTTGGTCCTCAGGGACCTAACTAAGGAATCTCGCGTTTGGGCCGCCAAATGCGGACTTCGCGGGGCGCGATCAAAGGCGCCAGTTTGTATGCTGTGACCAGCCTCAGTCAGACAACCAGAGGTTCCAACTTGCAGCTGTCGCGCACGTCTCCTCTGTCGACGCTCAGCGTTCCGGTTGCGTCGCGGAGGTGGAGAGAGACCAACAACATCTTGATGTTGAACATCAGAGATTTTAACCACGCGGGTCTCCTGAGAGACGCTGACGCGGGTGTTCTGCGCGACGCGGTTGGTCGCAAACACAGTTCTGCCTGGGACCACTGCGGCCTTCTGAGAGGCCGTTGGCGCGTGTACCTTGCTTGGCACAGTTGGCAGCAGGGCCCCGAGAGAGCCACAGGCCGGGCTTCGGGGCCATTCCCGTCGAGACCCTGCGGCGGCAGACGTGGGTCTTTGGGCTCTTGGAGCTGGAAGAGAGAAACTCTTCGTACTTCGCCTCTGTCGAACTCGACAATGAGCGATTCGACCATCTTCCCCTTACAGAGGACGTCATCCTGCGCAACGATTTGCTCATCAGTGACAAATGTAGTCCCCAGCGGAGTCGCCATCTCTTGTACGCGCCAGAAAAAAAGAGAAAGGAAGAGTCTTTACTGTAAAATTTTCCTTGAATCAATGAAAGATCACAACAAAGCTGCTTTTTCCTTCCAGTTACAAGGGAGGGAGGATGTTGAGTCTTGAATCCTCCCTTTTTTTATTGCTGGGTTCTTCGTGTGGCGGTGGAGAGTGAATCTGTTCTCCGTTGACCGGATGACCGTCGGGATCGTCAGGGAATCTTCTCTTTGGTTGGTAGAGGGAGTAACACAGCTCTGTCTACCAAAACTCTCAAAGAGAAGGTAGGCAAAGAGCAGCTTGTACGCAGCAAGCTTGACGAAGAGTTGAGTTCTCTCCTTTTTCTGCCGTGTCTTGTCGTCTGATTGCCTTCTTCCTCCTTTCTGCTTGCTAATTGCCGATCTCCTATCCCAATTGCCAATCCGCCTCGACCTCATAGAAACGAGGCTATTTATAGAGGTCCTAGAGGGTGAACGTGCCCCCTAAAAATGCTCCACAATGAGGGGCTGACCTCCCCGCTATGTGGGCGGCGATTGGCCCCATAACCAGGGCGGTTATAACCGAGCCGGGTGTCGAGCCACGCGCCTTGATGCTGAGACGCGGGTGTCGAGCCCACGCGCCTTGATGCTGAGACGCGGTTGTCGAGCCCACGCGCCTTGGTGCTGAGACGCGGGTGTCGAGCCCACGCGCCTTGGTGCTGAGACGCGGGTGTCGAGCCCACGCGCCTTGGTGCTGAGACGCGGGTGTCGAGCCCAAGCGCCTTGATGCTGAGACTCTGCTTTTTAATGGCTTGTCTTTTGTGATTTCTAGACAGCCTACAGGAGGTGGAGGAGGCAGCAAGGGCTGGGGAGGAAGGAGAGGGGGATGGGGAAGGAGGGGGAGTGATCGGGAGAAAATCGTGCACGAAAAGCGTTCTTTTGAAATCACGATTAAAAGTGCGTGCTTTAGCTTCCTCGATACTTCCGTTATAGCTAGAGGCTAAACGGGTTGAATTCACAAGGATAGAAGCAATAGAAGCTTTACTGGTATATTCACGTGTGTGTTAAAGTTTCTTCTATGTTTTAAAGAATCAAAAGAAAAGAAAATAAAGAATGAAAAGAGAAGAGTAAGGTGAAAACAAAGAAGTAGGAAACATTGAAGAAAAGGTATTTGTGATTTTTGAGATATATCTAAATAAAGTAAAAAAGAAAAGAAAACTCCTACTAATGGCTCCACTAACAATGCTAACCTCTTAGAGATAGTTGTCTCACATGTATCCTTGGCCATCACTAGTCCTTGCTTCAAGAGCGTTTCAAAGCTTGGCCCATAAGATAACTCATCACATCCAAACTGAACAAACAAGCGCAAGCTACACTTAAACCATCAAAACTAAACAAGAGCAATCATGAAATAAAGTAATGTTAGCTTGTTAGAGAGTTAGGATGTTAGAGTGTTAGAATCCATCATCATGAGCCATCAATGGCTCTTGCAAGAGCAAGGCCAAGTAGAGGCTATTAGATTCATATGGATTATCAAGTAAGAAGTTAGCAAGTTAGTGGTTAGTAGTTAGTTTCCATGAGAAGAAAATTAGCTAAATATGTAAAAGGAGTTAAAGAAAAGAAAACAAGTAGAGATAAAGATGGAACCTTTCATAAAGTGTCACCCTCCATTACAAGCACCCTAGCTTTCATCCTATGTACTACTCTCTTCCCTATTACAAAATCTATAAGAAATGAAAAATACAAAAGAGGAAGATAAAGAACAATAACCTAAACTACCCTAACAACTACATACATGGAGAAGAAACAACTCTAGAAACCTCCTCAAAACTCCCTCTCCCTGAGCTTTAGAAATCCCAGGGTATTTATAGGCAAAAAGGGGCACCACAGAGAGTGTATGGAGCCGCGCGTCAAATCTTGACGCACTCACATTTTCGCACCCTTACTGGCACCGCACGCGCAGCGCCTTCTGGCACACGCTTTCGGTTTGTCCCCCTCTTAGTTGTAGCCCCTGTTTTCTAAAAATAGGCACCTGATTTTGACAGAACCACCTTCCAAAGTCAATAGCTATATGTGTAGGCTTTAAATCACCAAATAAATGGGATTTTTAGGCTTTTTCTTCATTTCATGTCATGGACCTAGAAACATACAAGAGATGTGTTATTAACAAAATTTAATATTGAATAAATGTGAAGATATGATATGAAATATGCATATTTAGAGACTAATCAGGGAGGAAAGAGGAGGCAGACAAGAGGGAGAGAGACAAGAGATGAGGCAGAGGGAGGGGTTGGGGTTGGGGGAGGTGGAGGAAAGAGGAGGCGGAGGTGGGCTAGGGAGAAAGAAGAGGGGTTTTTTTTTTCATTTTTTTAATTTGATTGAGAAAAATTTAAAAAGATAATTTAGTTATTTTTTAACGTGATATGCACGTGTCTATTTTCTTAAACCAGAGTTCATGGAGGGTATTTTCTAAAAATTTTAAGGGAATATTTGTGGTAGTGTTTCGCAACTTTGAAAGTTCATGATATTTTTTCAAAATGGAAATGCGACGAACATTCTACTAGACCCAGTCGCGATGCCAGAACCAGCGGTTCATGGTTCCAAGGTCGAATGAGCCAGAACTAGTACCGGGTCTATCTAATTCTGATTTTGATTCTAAAACCGATCGGTTCTGGCTCTGGTTCAGACTGATTTCGGGTTTTATTCTTAAATAGTTTATATACTAATTTATATATATAAATTAATAAAATAATTTAAAAAAAAAATCTTGAATTTAGTCCTTACCATAATTAAGTTACCTGTGTATCCTCTTTGGGTTTAGACAATCAAATCCCACGTAATTCTCTTACCTCAATTCTAGTATCTTACCGTAATCGTTTCCTTCCATTTTGGTCAATGTTAGCTCCATATAGTCTTCATTTTTTCTCGCAAGTTTCGTTGCCTTAATGCTACTTTTGTCCAATCATCAAGAATGCTTAGGCCTCCTCCACTGATTCGAGAGACATGCTCAAACGTGTTGGATCCAAAATAATTTCTACCACACTAAATGCTTGCTCCACAGCTCCAGTTGACACCAACGTTCCTAAAATTTCTTTAGCAATGATTGTCATGATTGGAAATTATGTTGAATTCTCCTTCCACCATTATAGGAATGGAACTTTCACATTTTGAGCATCTTCACTAAACTCAAATGAAGTGGTTAGATAACTATCAAGCTCTGAATTCGAGCTTATCGAAAATCCCTGTGGTTTTTTAGCCCTTTGCAATAATAGTTATTGCCCTCTACTAATTTTAGTGATATCCTAACTTGACTAGTTTGGTCATGACGGGGATATTATTACTTAAACTATAAACTCTAATATATTCATCATATAAAGCATTGAAAGGCACCTAGAGGGGGTGGTGATATGCTAATCAAATAAGAAAATACAGCAACTTAAATTTACAGCAAAAACGGTCAACTCAAAAATAAGAAGTGAAGAAAAATTCTCAATGAAGGGCACTAGAACTTTTTCTTTCAATTACTCTTGAATAAGAGTTGAAGTACACAATTGCCTTCTTCCTTAGATGAGAAAAACTGGTAAGTTAAGAGCAATAAAAATAAAGCAAGTAGTATGAACTAGAGCAAGATGAAATAATAAAATATAGAGCAAGTATAAAATATGCAAGAGAAAGAGAGATAGCAATTGCAAATACAAAGAATTTATTTTGAGGTTTAAGCAACTTGCTCTACATCCTCGCCTTCATCGCGTGAAGGATTTTCA
This sequence comes from Agave tequilana, assembly GCA_038442645.1. Classification (NCBI taxonomy): domain Eukaryota; kingdom Viridiplantae; phylum Streptophyta; class Magnoliopsida; order Asparagales; family Asparagaceae; genus Agave; species Agave tequilana. Next base: position 620,192 of record JAVJIF010000441.1, read on the forward strand.
CTATCCACCAAGGATTTTCATAAAGAACTCAATACAATGGTCTACACAAGACTCGAAGATCAAACTCCAATCTTCACTCTTCTGTAAGATCACCTAGAGGGGGGGTGAATAGGTGATGGCTAATCTAATGGTCACTTATGAACAAATAATGCGGAATTAAAACTAAGTAGACCAAATTAAACTTCTTTTAATTGAACACTTATGTATAACACAAGAGTGTTGCCGAATTCCCCTTGCGAGGCTCTGGACAAACTCCTCTAGATTCCCCTTGAATGGGTTGAGGTGCCGCGTTGGCTCTCTTGGTTGAATACTAGTGTTAATAACAATCCCAAGCAAGTATAGAAATTATGAGCACAAAGGTATATCATGCATATAAGAGATAAAGACAATAAAGTAATGCAAGATATAAGTGAGACAAAAAGAGTAAGAGAGCAAGAGTGAGCAATCGCAAACACAAAGGGTTTGTTTCGAGGTTCGAGCACACTTGCTCTACATCCCCGCCTTCGACACACGAAGGATTCCACTATGCACGATCCAACCGGATCTCTCCTTGGTGCCGCAACACCTACAAGCCCTCGGACTCCCAAAGTCCCTTACACACCACAAGCCCACCGGCTCGTCGAGGCCGCACCTCGTACAACAAGTCCGCACCCGAACTCAAAAACACCGCGAGCACACTTGCCCGCTTCCTCAAATACAAAGAAAGATCTTGGTGATCTAAACACTTGATCACCTAACAAAACTCTCACTACAACACTCTCCTATAGGATAGATATAACTATGGATGCTCAAGTGTAGTGTGAGAAATCAAGGAAAGAACTTTGATGGAAAACTCAAGAAATCACAATAAACACTCTCTTGATAAAATCCCTTTTGATAGGAAATATTGGCACTCTATTTTGTGGAGAAAACTCTGCTAAAAGAATGGAAATAACTGGACAAAAGCTCTCCTAAAATCTTGGCTCAAAACAATGACAAAACCCCCTTTTATAGAGGTCAGAAAAATCTGACCGTTGGGGTCTGTCAGAGCTGCCGGTCGACCGCCCGGTCGACCGGTAACGGTCAAAAATCTGACCGTTACAGCCTCCGGTCGACTGGCCCGGTCGACCGAGAAGAACAGAGAGCACTGCTCTCAGTTCCGGTCGACCGGCCCGGTCGACCGCACAAAACTGCCAGACGTGCACAGTTTTGTGCACACGTCGGTCGACCGGCCCGGTCGACCGACCTCTGTGCAATGGGTTAACTTGGAGCACAGTTTTGAGGTCTAAAACGTTCGAATTTGGGAATAAGTATATAGGATGAATTTGTAGATATTGAAGTCTTATTTCTAATGCAACTTAAATCAAATCAATATCAATTCGGAATTGAAAGTTATCAATAAAATACTAAAAGGTATCAAATCAGAAACTGAAAACTGTTTTTCAGACTTCAACCCAATATTTGACATTCTTAACATTTAAATCAGAAGATGATTATTGAATATTAAATGTATCTCTGAAAGTCATCTTTAAAATGCAATATAAATCATGTTAATTGAATATAGGAATCAAAAGTTATGACTAGAAAACTAAAAGTGTGTCGAGCAGATCAGCAGGACGGACGAGAGTTCTAAAAAGGTTTTGGTTAAAAACACATGTATATTTGAAACACCAAAAACTAAAACGGTATTTTTCTAAAACTAAAAATCTTTTATGAAAACACATAAATCAAGAGTGTGTGTGTGATATGAACTTGAGCAATCCACCAACTATCTATCCTTTACATTTTAACTAAAACAAACAAAAATCTTATACCTAGACACAAGTCTTCATCTTCTTGAAGTCTTCCCTTGAAGTCTTCTCATCTTCTTGACTTGGTCCACATGCAATCCACCGAGCTCATCTCTAGATGTGGTCTTGATGCATAGGCTCGTGAATCGACCGGTGCTAGCTTTCACTTGACATTTTATCCTTTGTTGAAGCTCCACACCTACTAAGATCTTGATAAGGAATCTGTCACTAATTAAACACAAGATCATTAGTAAACATAACTTCATGAGTTGATCATCATCAAAACTAGGGTGATAGGCCTTTGGGCCAACAATCTCCCCCTTTTTGATGATGACAAAACTCATGAAGTTATATATGCATGGATTAAAGTAAAGCTTCAAAGAAGCTCCCCCTTAACTCATGCATATCAAATAAATGATAAAGATATGACAATGAAGCACATGACATGTATGCAAATGAATGGAGATAACACAAAAACAAATCTTTTTCTCCTATTATTTGCAAACCAATACAAAAACATATATGCATAACTAACAGGAAGACAAATACTTCTCCCCCTTAAGTAAAGAAAACATGCATATATACTCAAATACTTCTCCCCTTTTTGTCAATCATCAACAAAGGGTTCAAAGTAAAATCAAATCAAAAAAAAATTTTCTCCCCTTTTTGTCAAAAACAAAGAAATAAGGAGGGGTATACAAATCAACCAATAAAGATTTATATGCGATATACATTCATGAAGAGGAAGACGTTAAGTTAGCTTCCCTACAATGTGCATTGCATGAAAGAGGGATGTGAAGCCCTAATTCACACAACACAACTATGTAATGCATAGAAGGAGATGTGAAGCTCCCCCTACACACGTATATCATATAAAGAAGAGATGTTAAGCTCCTCAATTTATAATATACTCAACATGAATCAAGAGAGATGTTAAGCTCTCCTTGCATATAGGAAATACAAAACAAAACATTTTTAATTTTTTTTTATCAAAACAAAATTTTGAACTTTTCCTAATAAAACAAATTTTTGAACTTTTCCCAATAAAACAAATTTGAACCAATCATAGTTTGTAATTTTGATACCAATAGAAAATAGCACTTGAAGATGTCTGATATCAAGTTATCATTGCAAAAAAAAATTTTTTGTTTCAAACATATTGATATCAATTGTAATCATATAACAAATTTGAAGTTGAGGCCTATTGATACCAAATGAAAGATCTAAAATAAAATCTTTTTATTTTTCATAAGCTTATGCATAGTTAATATAAGGTGTTTAACTTAACTTAGCATAAACTTTTTGTGCTTTTAAGAATGTAAATCAATTGTAAAGCAAGCACATGAAAATCATATATATGTATGTGAATAGATAAGACCAATTTGAAATTTAGGGCATACATATATAGGAACCAAAATGTGAGTAATATACCAATTGTAAAATTAACATTGTAAATCATGTATATACTCATAACCAAAAATTGGTAGGTTTAAAAGATAGTTATGTTTAAGCACTACCAAAATTTGAAGAATAAATAACTAGTTATAAATAATTTTTGAAAAACTAGTTAAAGATCCTTCAAAAACATGAAATCATATGTTATTCATGAATTATACTAAATACATACAAGTTTAAGCACGCATAGTCCATAAAGCTCAAAAATTATTTTTTATTATAAAAGATGAGTGTTCAAAGGTTATGTAAATGGTATTTTTATGAAAATAGAAAGTGAAGCATGAATCTCATGAAAATCTTATTTTTCATCTTAAAACAAATCATATATTTTTCATAAAGCATTGCTAAATACATAAAGATTTAATCACTCATGGTCTATAAAGCTCAAAATATTTGTATCATAAAGATGAGTGTTCAAAAGATCATGTAAATAGCATTTTATGAAAATAGTCATTCAAGCTCAAAAAGATCATAAATCACATTTTGTTGTACAAATCAAAAACATGAAAAATCATTTTTTTTATTATTATTTATTTAAAATACTAATCTTCATGGTATATGTATGATTTATCCAATTCTAACAATATGCATACATATCCCAAATATGAAAAGAGTCCAATATATATTGCATGAAGGCAAGTGACTCAAGGGTATACATGTATATTTATTAGATTTGAATTAAACACACATATACATGAAGTAAGATCAAAGATAGGCATAACAAGTATAAATGACCGAATCATCAAAACTAGCCTATACACATGCATATAGTGGATACAAATGAGCATGAAGTTCAAATATATATGAGTCAATTGTAGTTCACTATTCATATATGTATAAATGCAAGTTTTGACATATTCTACATTTAAGCATGTAAATGTCACATGAAGCACCCAAAAAAAATATGAACATGCTACATGATACATGAAATTAAAAGCATGTGCATAAAAGAAATAGAAGTTTAGAAATTGTTACCAACTCCAAAGCTCCTAGCATGGTGGTTGACCCACCAAAATTCCTTGATAGCGGTGCTTCAAGTATGTGTCATTTTAGTTCAAATGCACTCACCATCAAGGCACCAAATCTCTCACGTTTTGAGAGATTCCTCACCTACATCAAATACACAAGGTGGGAATTTTGGTACCCATATTTTCTTGGGTCCTATGGGGTTAGTCTTGTAAGGAACCCAAGCATTTTTATTTTTATCAAAAATAAGAACATTTAACCTTTCATAACAAAATTTTGCTAAATGGCCTTTGCGGCCACAATGTGTACATATGTACACCTTAGCATACTTATGAGTGGGAGTGTGAGCATGATGTGCATCATAAGCATGTGCATGATGTGAATGTGCATGAGTATGAGGAACTTGTTCTTTTGAAACAAGGATTCCAATCTAGTATGATTGAATGCACAAGAGCTCAAATTAGAGCTCAAATTATCAATTTTATTTTTTAACTTTTTAATCTCATTTTGATCAATGTGTGCATGAGAAGTATGATGAGATATATGATCAATTTTCTTTTTCTTTTGAGAAACAAAATCTTTTTCTTTTTCACAAAGTTTTCTTTTAAAGATTTATTCTCTTGAAAAACAACTTCTTTTGTTTTCCACCATATCAATTTTATTTTTCAAATCAATGTTTCCTTTACATAAATTATTTAATTTAGACATAAGGGAAACATTCTCATTTTTCAAAAACTCATTTTCTTTTTCTAAGAATGCCATTTTATTTTCTAATAAATCTTTATCATTAAGAATGGCATCAAAATTCTTTTTCAAAATTTTATTATCTTTTTCTAAACATGCAATGTTACTTCTAAAAGAGTCATGTTCTACATGCATGCAATCAAGTTCCTTTTTCAAATTTTTTTTTCTTTTTAATCATGTCATATTTTTCAAGCACAAGATGACAAAAGGTAGCAAGCTCATCATATGACATGTCTACATCCTCATCATCGGATTCGGTGTTTACCTCAAGGGGGTTATCCCCTTGGACCATGTAGCATACGTTGGAGGTGTCGCTTCCAACGTCCGAATCGCTCCCCGCATAGTATAGATCCTTTTCGCCAAGGGAGGTGAGGGTATTCCACACTACAAAAGCCGAGTCAAGATTAGTTAACTTAGACAAATAATCATCATCTAAGCTAGATACTAAAGCATGTAGGGCCTTTGCATTAGCCTCAATGTTCTTACCATTTAAGCAATATTCTTTATTAGTTGTGGCAAGATATACACTAAGGCCAAGTCCTTTGAGGAACAAAGACATCTTAACCTTCCAAATTTGGATGTTAAGGATGTCAAAGGTGGGTGGTGACATGAAGTCCATTGTGTGTACAAATCTTGTGATTAGCCTAAAAGAGGATCTTTAACTCTTAGGTTGTTAGACCCAATATCAAGAGCACTAGCTCTGATACCAATTGTAAGATCACCTAGAGGGGGGGGGTGAATAGGTGATGGCTAATCTAATGGTCACTTATGAACAAATAATGCGGAATTAAAACTAAGTAGACCAAATTAAACTTCTTTTAATTGAACACTTATGTATAACACAAGAGTGTTGCCGAATTCCCCTTGCGAGGCTCTGGACAAACTCCTCTAGATTCCCTTGAATGGGTTGAGGTGCCGCGTTGGCTCTCTTGGTTGAATACTAGTGTTAATAACAATCCCAAGCAAGTATAGAAATTATGAGCACAAAGGTATATCATGCATATAAGAGATAAAGACAATAAAGTAATGCAAGATATAAGTGAGACAAAAAGAGTAAGAGAGCAAGAGTGAGCAATCGCAAACACAAAGGGTTTGTTTCGAGGTTCGAGCACACTTGCTCTACATCCCCGCCTTCGACACACGAAGGATTTCCACTATGCACGATCCAACCGGATCTCTCCTTGGTGCCGCAACACCTACAAGCCCTCGGACTCCCAAAGTCCCTTACACACCACAAGCCCACCGGCTCGTCGAGGCCGCACCTCGTACAACAAGTCCGCACCCGAACTCAAAACACCGCGAGCACACTTGCCCGCTTCCTCAAATACAAAGAAAGATCTTGGTGATCTAAACACTTGATCACCTAACAAAACTCTCACTACAACACTCTCCTATAGGATAGATATAACTATGGATGCTCAAGTGTAGTGTGAGAAATCAAGGAAAGAACTTTGATGGAAAACTCAAGAAATCACAATAAACACTCTCTTGATAAAATCCCTTTTGATAGGAAATATTGGCACTCTATTTTGTGGAGAAAACTCTGCTAAAAGAATGGAAATAACTGGACAAAAGCTCTCCTAAAATCTTGGCTCAAAACAATGACAAAACCCCCTTTTATAGAGGTCAGAAAAATCTGACCGTTGGGGTCTGTCAGAGCTGCCGGTCGACCGCCCGGTCGACCGGTAACGGTCAAAAATCTGACCGTTACAGCCTCCGGTCGACTGGCCCGGTCGACCGAGAAGAACAGAGAGCACTGCTCTCAGTTCCGGTCGACCGGCCCGGTCGACCGCACAAAACTGCCAGACGTGCACAGTTTTGTGCACGTCGGTCGACGGCCCGGTCGACCGACCTCTGTGCAATAGGTTAACTTGGAGCACAGTTTTGAGGTCTAAAACGTTCGAATTTGGGAATAAATATATAGGATGAATTTGTAGATATTGAAGTCTTATTTCTAATGCAACTTAAATCAAATCAATATCAATTTGGAATTGAAAGTTATCAATAAAATACTAAAAGGTATCAAATCAGAAACTGAAAACTATTTTCAGACTTCAACCCAATATTTGACATTCTTAACATTTAAATCAGAAGATGATTATTGAATATTAAATGTAGCTCTGAAAGTCATCTTTAAAATGCAATATAAATCATGTTAATTGAATATAGGAATCAAAAGTTATGACTAGAAAACTAAAAGTGTGTCGAGCAGATCAGCAGGACGGACGAGAGTTCTAAAAAGGTTTTGGTTAAAAACACATGTATATTTGAAACACCAAAAACTAAAACGGTATTTTTCTAAAACTAAAAATCTTTTATGAAAACACATAAATCAAGAGTGTGTGTGTGATATGAACTTGAGCAATCCACCAACTATCTATCCTTTACATTTTAACTAAAACAAACAAAAATCTTATACCTAGACACAAGTCTTCATCTTCTTGAAGTCTTCCCTTGAAGTCTTCTCATCTTCTTGACTTGGTCCACATGCAATCCACCGAGCTCATCTCTAGATGTGGTCTTGATGCATAGGCTCGTGAATCGACCGGTGCTAGCTTCCAACTTGACATTTTATCCTTTGTTGAAGCTCCACACCTACTAAGATCTTGATAAGGAATCTGTCACTAATTAAACACAAGATCATTAGTAAACATAACTTCATGAGTTGATCATCATCAAAACTAGAGTGATAGGCCTTTGGGCCAACATCTTCTACACAAGAGGTGAGCACAAAACTAATAAAGTTTACAATCACTTAATGACCACAAAGATCACAAAATTTCTCTTAATACAACTTCCTATAGAGTATAGTAAAGAATTGAAGCCAAGAAGTTTGTGAGAGAAAAATCATTGAGAATTGAATATTTGAAAGCTAAAAAACTTGTAGAAATGATTGGAAATGAGAGTTTTTTTGAATTGAAAATTTTCTAGATTTTTTCAAACAATTTTCAAGGAATTTTCTTTGATTTTCTTGATGTTTAATCCTCTACAAATGACTCATATTTATAGGTAATAGGTAAATATCATTAGGCAATTAATCTGGACCTTAAATACCTAATAAAACACTAATAAAGTGAAATATACTCGTTTGAGAAAAAATAAATAGTTAAATCAGAATAAATCTATTGGAAATTCAAATTTCAAAATTGGACGCTCTTGCCGGTCGACCGACCATGGTATTAGCGGTCGACCGAGGCAGAAATAGAGAGCTGTGTAAATGAGCTCAATTCAGGCGGTCGAGCGCTCAGTCAATCGACCTGAAAGGTCAAACACAGTGCCAGAGCATTGGATGATAGGGCGGTCAACCGGCCCTATGTGCATAGACACGCACATGTCCGTGTGTACATTTGGTCGACTGCTCGGTTAAGCGGGCACGTGCAAATCTCTCTGCACACTAGGGCGGTCGACCGGCTTGGCCCAAAATCCCAATAAAATTTGTTTTCAAAGTTCTTTTCAGAAGTTTTGATAATTTTGTTAAATTATATAAACAATAAAATATTTTTAGTCAGATTAACACTATGAAATATATGTATATGTAGTGAGAAAAAATTTTGATAGGTAAAATGTCATATGTTTATTAAAAACTAATATTCAACAAAAATAGTCAGAAAAATATTTTGTGTGTGTATAAAGCTTCATGAGCATTCAATCCTACACTCTAAACTTAAACATTCTAAATTTTTATAATGATTATTCTATCTTCAAGTCTTCTTCAAGTATGCTTCTCCAAAATCCACTCTTTGATCTTTCAAGCTTGAATCCCATGCTTGAATCAACTTGAACACTCTAATACCTTCTTTTAGAGGAAGAATGAAATAAAATATTAATTCTTAAACCCTGTAAACTCAAAAATACTTGAACTTCATTAGTACTTTATAACCATATTAGTTTTGTAATCGTCAAAACAAAAATATTGATTGTACACTTGGGCCAACAATCTCCCTCTTTTTGATGATGACAAAATTTGTGAGTTATTTATAAAAATAAAAAATGTGAAGAGCTTGGAAAAGCTCCCCCCTAAAATTATGCTTAAATAAAATTAGGTACAACATAGATAAAAAATATAACAATAAGAAGCAAGTCACATGCATATCAATAAATTCAACAATTTAGAACAATATTCATAAACAGCTATCCATTCATCCATTCCTCCAACCACCAAAAAGATATGCAATAAAGAATAAGATAACTAACTCAATATTGTATAAAACATGAGAATAGATTAAAGATTAAATAAATCGTTTAAAGATTAAATAACTCAAAAACTTCTTCTCCATCTTTTTGTCATACATCAAAAAGGAGATAAACGATCCCAATTTTGAAAAATAAAAGAAGTTTGGAATAAAAGATATCAATTGCAATATGAAAATAAACTTAAATACTAATTGAAAACCCATAGAAATTTGGAACTCTAAACATAAAAATCAAGTTTCCATCATACAAATATTTAATTCACCACAAATGGAAGAAAATCTATTATAATCAAAAGGATTTGTAAAAATATTGTCCAATTGAAAATCAGTAGAAACATAATCAATTTCAATATCACTTTTCTCATAATGATCTCTAAGAAAGTGATATCAAATTTCTATGTGCTTGGTCTTTCTATGTTGATTTACATTCTTGGTCATATGAATAGTACTAGTATTATCACAAAAAATCTTAATATGATCATAATACAAATCATATCAAGAAAAGTATGTTTCATCCAAAGGGCTTGTGCACAACAAGTCCCAGTTGCAACATACTCTATCTTGGCAGTTGAAAGGGTCATAAAATTTTGTTTCTTGGAAGATCACGAATCAAGGCAATTTTCAAGAAATTGACAAGTTTTACTAGTGCTCTTTATATCCACTCTACAACCAGCATAATTGACATCCGAATAACTTGTCATGTGAAATTGTCCGGTCTTTGGATACCACAAGTTCATACTAATAGTGTCCTTAATATATCTAATAATGCATTTTACCATAATTAAATGAGATTCTTTAGGATAAGATTGGAATCTGCATAAACATTAAACATAATATCTGGCCTACTTGCCGTCAAATAAAGCAAACTACCAATCATGCTTTAATATAAGAGTCTTGCTAATCTTCGCATTCTCTAGACCAAACTTCTTTGATTAGTTTTTTGGTGTACTTGGCTTGATTGATGAAGATTTCATTGCTCATTTACTTGATTTGGATCCCAAAAAAGTAGTTGAGCTCTCCCATCATACTCATTTCAAACACTTCCTTCATACATAATTCAAATTTCTTGTAAAGTTTTCATTCGTAGAGCAAAAATAATATCATCAATATAAACTTGTATAATCAAATTATCATATTTAACACGCTTAGTAAACAAGGTGGTATTGTAGGCTATCAAAAAACTACTGAAGACAAAGCCTCAGACGCGAACCTCCCAGACGCGGAGATCGCGTTCCAACCTCATACGCGGACCTCGTGTTCCAATGTCAGACGCGAAGGTCGCCAGACGCAGACCTCGCGTTCCAATGTCAGACGCGGAGGTCACCAGACGCAGACCTCGCGTCCTTTGTCAGATGCGGACCTCAGTCAACTCCGCGTTTCAACTCAAACGCGAGCCTGAGCAGCTCCGCGTTCTAATACAGACGCGAGCCTGTGAGCTCCGCGTCTCAACATCAAAGTAAAGTCTGCGTCCAGCGCGAGACCCGCATTTCTGCTATAACTGAGCCACGAACTTGGATAGTTACACCCCATTTTCTCTCCACATAATGGGGAATAACTTCCCATTATGGAGAGATTTAAGGAGTTGGTTAAAACCCCTCCCATTATGGAGAGATTTAAGGGGTTGGTTACACCCAAATTTCTCTATAAATAGCTACGAATAGCTAGAGAAGAGGGAGGACCTGGAGGGAGCTCTGGGGGGGGAGACAAAAAGAGGGGGACTCTTCTAAAAGGGCGGAGGAGGAGAGTCCTGATGGAGGAATCCAAGAAGCCATGGGCAGAGGAGGAGAGCTACCTCAGCAGAGTTCGGCCTCGAAGCTCTTGTAACCTGAGAAGAGTTCAACTCTTTTTGTTAACTTGCTAAGTTCAAGTTCTTTAAATCTCTTTGAGATTCTATTGCTGATAGGAGCTGTGCTACTCCACCAGTAGATCCAAAGAGAGGATCCATAAAAGAAACTTGACGTTCGGCCGGTCAACGGAGAACAAGACTCACTCTCCATCGCCACGTGAAGAACCCAGTTGTAAACAAAGAGGAGAATCAACCCTGAGATTCCCTCTCTTTTGTAATCGGATTGTACCCGTTGTAATCTTCTATTCAATCAAAAGAATTTTGCAATCGTGATCTTTCCGACGCGTATAAGAGATGGTGACTCCGCTGGGGACATAATCTTTCTCAACCAACGAGAAAGTGGTGGCGCAAGCCGACGTCAAGATGCTTGGATTCACAGTCGAATCGCTTGTGATCGAATTCGACTAAGAGAAGTTAAACTCCCCCAAAGCTTCGGGAGTCTCCCGTGGAGACAACGTGGTCAGCCCCAACATCTCTTCAGAGACCCGCACCATGACCCACGGTTAAGATGGCAATAGAGACCAATCTCTCCTCCATCCTTTTATCAAGGCACTTCCAGTTCCGGATGCGGGGGTTCTCAACAACCTCTTCGACTCAATTGGAATGCCGAGAGACGGCGAAGGCGTTGCACTCATCGTCAGCAAACAGGAGTGGTTGCAACAGCATATGTGGCCCGCATCAATGTCTCCTATAAGACCCGCGAGGTCAATGATGATGAAGGCAAATCTCGCCGCAAAAACTCCTTCCAAGGCTCAGCAAACTCAATTTGCAGGGGGTTCGCATCAACTCCCGCGAGCCAAACGGATTGCTGATCGTCGACAAAGACGTCAAGTTCACCATCAGCAAACAGAGCTCGCTTTCACCCCCGCGTTTCGGCACCAAACGCGAAGTTTGCTTTCAGCCCCGCATTTCTGCAACAAAACGCGATGCTCACGTTCACGAGCTGCGCGTTTCGGTGCCAAAATGTGAAGTTCGCGTCCAGCCTCAAGCTGTGCCAAAACGCGAGAATGCGCAACCCACGTTCAGCCTAAGGCCGCACCAGGACATGACCTTAGCGTGCGAGAGTCACTGACGGTGTTAAAGGATGACCTTCACGTTTCTATTCAAAAGCGCAAGACACGCGTTTAGCAGGAGGCTGCGCCACAATGAGATCATCGCGTTTTACTCCAGAAACATGAGGTTCACGTTCAGCCCCAAGAGACCATGTTCAAATATGAACTGAGAAGCTCTCATCCCATGGGTTCGAGTGCCATTGCGAGCAGTTCATCTCGGCGGTGCTCTTTGATTGTCACTGCAACTTTCAAATGACTGAGCCGTCAGTTTTTAGCCTGTAAGGCTTCAAACTCAAACTCCTCCAAGAGACGCAGACCTCGCGTTTTAATGTCAGACGCGAAGGTCGCCAGACGCGGACCTCGCGTCCTTTCTCAGACGCGGAGGTCGCTAGACGCAAACCTCGCGTTCCAATGTCAGACACGGAGGTCGCCAGACGTGGACCTCACGTCCTTTCTCCGACGTGAAAACACGAGCCTGAGTAGAAGGTTTGCTAAAAACCTTGAGGGACTTGGTCCCATCCTCTCCTCCAAAATCTCCTACCAATTCTAATCCACAGAATGGTAGGGCTACAAAAATACCTATGTTCATTCCTCCAATGAAATGAACTGGGATTTGTCATGTTAACAATAAACCTCTGACAAATCAGATTTTTCAATCCCCAGTGGATTCTATCACGTTAATATTAAACCTCTGACAGCTCATTTTATTTTCCACCAAAATTCCCTACAAATTCTCTTCCATAGAGTGGTAGGTCCACAAATACAATCATTGTTAAGTTTAATATCAAACCTCTGACAATGGAAAGTTTCAATACTCCCCAATGAGTACTAACTTCACTTGTCGCTCCTCTACATGGAGTCACAAATCAACCAAATTGTCAAGTTAATACTACACCTCTGACATTCCAAACTTCACTTGTCAATTTTCATATATAGAATGACAAGTCCTCAAAATTGCTCATATTGCAAACCAACTACTGTCATGTTAATATTACACCTCTGACAAACTACTGTTATGTTAACACTACACCTCTATCAGTGATTGAGTTACTGCCAAGTTCAGTATTAAAACCTCTGACAGTCACTTTTCCTCAGGCTTCCATATCGAAGCTGAAATGAGCGATGCTAAGTTGAACACCACACCTCTAGCAACCAATTCATTGTTAAGTTCAACAATACACCTATGACAATGACTTTCCCTCAAACTACCGTATCGGAGTCGAGATGACCAATGCTAAGTTTAACATCACACCTCTAGCATTACCCCCACTGTTAAGTTTAACACCACCTATGACAGTGATATCTTCAGTCTCCCCAATGAAACTGAAGTTCTTTTGGAGCTAAGTTAATAGTACACCTCTAGCTCACATCCTTGTCAAGTTAATATCACACCTCTGACAAGATTCAATCTGATCCGTTAAGTTAATATCACACCTCTGATGGCAAAGAAATATTTAGATCCCCGACGGGTCTTGTCTTACTTGTCATTCTCTTCAATAGAATGACAGGTCCACTTAAATTGCTTAAATCACAAAATCCCATTACTGCTATGTTAAACATTACACCTCTAACAGTAAATCTTTATTTTCTAAGGAAATCAATATTTGTCATGTTAACAGTTACCTCTGACAACTCATTCCCTAAAATTTCCTCCAAAATCCCTTACCAATTCTCATCCATGGAATGGTAGGACCACAAAAAGCCTGTGACTATTTTCCAGTGAAATAATCACAGATCAAACATGCCAAGTTAACATTATACCTCTGACATATTCACTGTTAAGTTAACATTAAACCTCTAACAGTGATTTCTCTCAATTTTCTCCGTGGAATAAATTACAAATCAAACATGTCATGTTAATATCACACCTCTGATAGTAAGGCTTTAATGTTTCCCCGGGGGTAAAATTCCAACTTGTCAATTCTCTTCAATAGAATGACAAGTCCACTCAAAATACTGATATGTTCAAAATCACACCTCTAACAGTAGACAAATCCCGGTCAAGTTAATATCACACCTCTGACCAAAATTTTAACTTGTCAGTCCTCTTTAATAGGACGGCGAGTCCATCAAACTATATAAATCGCAGAATCTCTTGGTCAAATTAATACTACACTTCTGACCAAAGTTGCTCATATCGCAAAATCAATCGCTGTTAAGTTAACATTACACCTATGACAGTGATCTCCTCGATTTTCTCAGTGAAAATGAGATCTTTCAATGCTAAGTTAAACATCACACCTCTAGCATGCATTTCATTGTTAAGTTAACATTATACCTATGACAATTATCTTCTCTCAATTTTCTAGTGAAAATGAGACTTTCATGGTGCTAAGTTAATATCACACCTCTAGCACACATCTTTGTCAAGTTAATATCACACCTCTGACAATTCAACTTGCTCAAATCGCAAGACAAATCTCGGTCAAGTTAACATCACACCTCTGACCAAAATTTCAACTTGTCAATTCTCTTCAACAGAATGACAGGTCCACTTAAATTGCGTAGATCACAATATCAATCGTTGTTATGTTAATATCACACCTCTGACAACAAACTTTCATTCCCAGCAGAGTTCTAGTCATGTTAACACTAAATCTCTGACGATAGACTCTGGCATAATCCCCAGCGGATCAAACTCCACTTGTTATTCTCATCAATAGAATAGCAAGTCCACAGAACTTGTTCAAAATACAAGTCCAGATCTCACTGTCAAGTTCATATCACACCTCTGACAGTAACCTTCTCAAATTTCCTGGTAGAGTTATTTAATTTGCTAAGTTAATATCACACCTCTGGCAATTAAAACCCTTTCAAAGAAGTTTTGAGCGTGACCTTCGCGTCTCAAGCATAGAGCCGCGACTCAACGAACTTAAGAGTCGAGTCTCAACAGCAAGTAAAGGTTATGTCTCTACAGTAATTGAGAGCTGCGTCTCTATAACAATTGAGAGTCGCGTCTCAATTTTGGTGAAGTTCGCGTCTTCAATTGATCAGTGTGCCAGAACCGCGTCTGTGAGAGCTGCGTCCTCTCTCTCCCCCAATACAAAGAGTATATCTCTGCTACTATAATCAGTTCAACAATACACTGGCAAAGGCAATTGACAACTCCACCGGTTCAATAGTACACCGACAATCAAATTACAATGATATTTCTTGGAGGCTTCAAGCGGTTCAATAGTACACTAGCGAAGGCCATATTCCAGACAAGATCAAGCTCGAGATTGCCTCTCAGAAGAAAGCCAGTCTGATTACAGGAACTCCTGATTCAACTGAAGTCCAAAGTATTCCGAAATCCGTCTCAGTCAACCACGGAGTTTCGAAAACTTTGGAGGGGGTCTGTAGGCTATCAAAAAATTACTGAAGACAAAGCCTCAGACACGAACCTCCCAGACGCGGAGATCGCGTTCCAACCTCAGACGCGGACCTCATGTTCCAATGTCAGACGCGAAGGTCGCCAGACGCAGACCTCGCGTTCCAATGTCAGACGCGGAGGTCGCCAGACGCAGACCTCGCGTCCTTTGTCAGATGCGGACCTCAGCCAACTCCGCGTTTCAACTCAAACGCGAGCCTGAGCAGCTCCGCATTCTAATACAGACGCGAGCCTGTGAGCTCCGCGTCTCAACATCAAAGTAAAGTCTGCGTCCAGCGCAAGACCCGCATTTCTGCTATAACTGAGCCACGAACTTGGATAGTTACACCCCATTTTCTCTCCACATAATGGGGAATAACTTTCCATTATGGAGAGATTTAAGGAGTTGGTTAAAACCCCTCCCATTATGGAGAGATTTAAGGGGTTGGTTACACCCCAATTCCTCTATAAATAGCTACGAATAGCTAGAGAAGAGGGAGGACCTTGAGGGAGCTCTGGGGGGGGGAGACAAAAGTGGGGGACCTCTTCGAAAAGGGCGGAGGAGGAGAGTCCTGATAGAGGAATCCAAGAAGCCATGGGTAGAGGAGGAGAGCTACCTCAGCAGAGTTCGGCCTCGAAGCTCTTGTAGCCTGAGAAGAGTTCAACTCTTTTTGTTAACTTGCTAAGTTCAAGTTCTTTAAATCTCTTTGAGATTCCATTGCTGATAAGAGTTGTGCTACTCTACCAGTAGATCCAAAGAGAGGATCCAGAAGAGAAACTTGACGTTCGGCCGGTCAACGGAGAACAAGACTCACTCTCCATCGCCACGTGAAGAATCCAGTTTTAAACAAAGAGGAGAATCAACCCTGAGATTTCCTCTCTTTTGTAATCGGATTGTACCCGTTGTAATCTTCTATTCAATCAAAAGAATTTTGCAATCGTGATCTTTCCGACGCGTACAGGTATCCACTTTTCCCTTAATAAACCCTTGTCCACAAGGAAACTACTTAGTCTATCATACCAAGCTTTGAAGCTTGTTTCAATGCATATAATGGTTTTTCTAACATAATCTGGATGTGTAGTATGAACAAACCCGAGGGTGTTTAGCATACACTTTCTCCTCAATAAAACCATTAAAAAAGCTTTATTAACATCCATTTGAAATAATTTAAAATTTTTAAATGAGGCATGAGCAAGAGTCATCCGTATGGCTTTGAACCGTGCCATGGGTGCAAAATTTTTCTCAAAATCGATTCCCTCAATTTGGTTGTAACCTTGAACCACTAGCCTAGCCTTGTTTTTAGCAACATTACCCGACTCATCCAACTTTTTTTTAAAGACCTAAAGGTTAGCCCAAAGGCCCATCACTCTAATTTTGATGATGATTAACTCATATTTTTATAGTACTAATGATTTTGTGTTTAATAAGTTTCAGATATTTGACCAAGATCTTAGTCGGTGTTTAGCTTTAACGGAAATTCGAAGTCAAGTTTTGAAGCTAGCACGTGTTGATTCAAGAGCTCGCATTTTAAGATCGCATCAAGTACTCAAAGAAGAGTCTAGCTCACGGGTCAAGTTTTCGATCAAGTCAAGATGGAGAAGAAGATTTTCAAGAGAAGATTTTCAAGACTTGAGTTAAGTGTTAAGATTTTTGTTTTTAGATAAAATGTAAAGGATAGATTAGTTATGGATTGCTCAAGCTCATTTACACACACACAAAATATTAAAATATTTCATGTTAATTAGTTTTAGTTTTTGGAAAATATAGTTTTGGTTTTGGTTTTGGTTTTGGTTTTGGTTTTGGTTTTGAGCTTCAAAGAATATACATCTTTGGGTTTCATGAATAGATTTCATCAAACAAGTTTACATGGTTTAAATGTGTATTGTATTTCAATCATATACATTATTATTTCATATTGTCTAAAAACTTATTTTGATGAGTTTATATCTGTGTTTAAGTTTTGTATTTATCTAAATTTATTTTGAGCATATTGTCAAAAATAAGTATATTTCATCTTATTTGTGTATTGGATCATATCCATATAAACTATGCTTCAAAAGTATTTAAATTACTTGTTTTGTATTTGGATAAGTTTTGAAAAATTATTTTTCATTTTGAAGTTGATTTTGGAAAAATACGGTTTTCGGTTTAAGCTTTAAACTTCCATATCGCAAAATAGTTCAAATTGTTTGTAATATGTGTTGATTTTTGATCACACATATTTGTACTTCAAAGTATTGATAAGAACTTATTTTTGTGGATTTTATGGATTTAATAGAATTTTTATGGGTTTTCAAAGTCAAATTTCCAATCCTTAAAAACCCTGTTTCTGGGTTTCTAGCAGTCGACCGAAACAGAGCTCGATCGACCGACTGGTCGACCGATGTGTACAGAACATGAACAAGCCCATAGGCCTTGGGCCAATCGATCAATCCAGAGAGGCTGCTCTCTGGATCTGACCCCGATCAACCGAGCGGTCGACCACCCAAAGAGCATTGCTCTCTGGTTTTGGCCACGGTTGACCATGCGGTCGATCGATAGGTCAATGACCTGGGTACGGTCTACCGGAGCGGTCGACCGGCAACCGCAAAAGTCTGAAATATGATCGTTGGCTAGTTGATCAGTCGGTCGACTAACAGGTCATCTGGCCTGCAATGGCTAGTTTTCTGATGACCTTATAAAGGGTGTTTTGGACAGATTTTTGGCAAGATTTTTTAGGCTATTTTCAAGAGCTCTTTTACAGAGTTTCTCTTCAAGTTTTAGAGCTTCATTTTCATATCCAAATAGAGTTTTTAAAGAGTGATTCTCTTAAGTTTTCAAAAGTTTTTCTTTAAGTTTTCCACCTCCACATCTATCTTACTTTCTCACACAAGTTTGAGCTATCCATTGCTATATCCATCCTCTAGGGATCAATTGTTTGTGAGAGTGTTGTTGGTGATCAAGAGAATAGATCACCAAGTGTTCTAATTTGTACTTGGAGACCATTGTAGAGGTGCGGCATCGGCAAGCTAGTGTGATTGCGTGTGTTATTCTTGCAGGAACAAGTGAGGGACTTGCGGGAACAAGTGAGGGACTTGCGGGGTCCAAGAGTTCTTGAGGGAGCTCATTGTAGGTGTTGCAGCACCGAGTGATCTTATAGGATCGTTATAGTAGAAATCTTTCATAGTGGTGAAGGCGGGGATGTAGAGCAAGTGTGCTCTAGCCTCAAAACAAATCTTCTGTATTTGCGATTGCTTATCTCTCTCTCTCTCACTTATGTTTTATATCTTGCATGTTCTTATTGTGCTCATCTTTATATAATTGAAATAACTTGTGCTAAATTGATATACTTGCTTGGGTTGTTTGATATCTAGCATTGTTATTATTGTTTATCATTTACATGTTTGATATTGTATTTGTGCTCACACAAGTATTGAACCAAGAAAGCTAAAGTAGCACCTCAACTCTTAATCTAGAGAAATCTTGAGGAGATAGTCCAGAGCTCTTCACCGGAAATTCAGCTACACTTTTTGGTTATACTTTGTTTGTTAACCTAATAGTTTTAGTTTGTATAATTAGTTTTCATTCTGCATTAGTTTTGCATTTGATTAGCTAGTCACCTGTTCACCCCCTCTAGGTGGCCTACAAGTGGTATCAAAACTTGGTGCTCTTGATTTGGGTCTAACAACCTAGAGTTAAAGATCCTATTTAAGCTATCACAATATTTGTACACACACTCATGGATTTCATGACACCTTCTTTGTTTGACATTCTTAACCTCTAAACTTGAAAAGTTAAGATGTCTATGTATCTTAAGGCCCTAGGTATTCATGTTTATTTTGCAACTATTAAAGATTCTTATTTTGTAAATGGCAAAAATCTTGAGGCAAATACAAAATCCGTTCATGCTTTAAAGTCTACCCTAAATGATGATAATTTATCTAGGGTTTCTAATATTGAGTCGGCTTTTGTAGTTTAGAACACTTTCATCACTCTCGGTGAACAAACGCAAGATTATAAGGAGAGTGACTCGGATGAAGGAAGCGATGCTTCTAATATGTGCTACATGGCCGAAGGGGATAACCCCTTGAGGTAAATTTTGACTCTGAGCTTGATGAAGATGTTGACATGCCATATAATGAGCTCGCATTATTTTGTCAAGAACTTCTTAAAAAAATTGATTTGCTAAAGGAGGAAATAAAAGTTTGAAAAATGAAAATGATTTTGTTTGAAAAGAAAAGGATTCTCTCCAAAATAAAATTGAAATTATTTCAATAAATTTTTAAAAAAGGAGAATGTTCCTTATCTTCAAAATTGAATGTTGCTTTAGAAGAAAACAATTCTTTGATAAACAAAATTGATTTTATTTCAAAAGAAAGGAACATTGCATTAAATGAAATTAAAACTTTGAAAAAGAAAATTGCTTAGAATGAAAAAGAAAACATTTCTAAAAAGAAAAAGAATGATGATTCTCATGTTGCTTCTTCTAAGATTGAAAAAGATATTTGTACATTGAAGAAGAATATTGATTGTTTGGGCTCCACTTTGAGCCAATGTGCATTTAATCACTCTAAATTGGAATCCATGTTTCGCAAGAAACAAATTTCACATATTCATGTACATAATCCACGGCATACATCACATGCATACCATACTCATACACATACCACTCACATGTATGCTAGAGTGTACACATGTACACATTGTGGCCACAATGGCCATCTTGCAAAATTTTGTGTTGATAGATTAAACTATTTAAATTTTGCAAATAAAAATGTTTGAGTTCCAATTGTTTCTAACCCCAGTGGACCCAAAAGATATGGGTACCAAAATTTCCTCCTCTTGTCTTTGATGTAAGAGTAGCCTCTCACAAAATGTGAGAGGGGTCGTGCCTTGATAGCAGATGCCATCGGAGCTTGATGAACACAACATGGATGCATCGCTATCAAGAGAGTTTTTTGGGAGGACCACCGTGTTTTGAAGAAGTGGATTGGCTACTTCATGTTGGTAACCATTTCATCCTCCTCTTTTTAAAATGTTTTTTAAATGCTTATATGCCTATGTCATGTATTGTTATGCAAATTTTATTAAAACTTGTATTACACATGTACAATTCTTAAGATACACGTTATACATGTTTTATTCTTTTTGTGTACTCAAATTATTTGTTTAATTGTACATTGTATGTCCTAGTTTTGATAATTTTTGCATGAATATATGATATATCATGTTTATGTAAAAGAATTTCCTGTTTGTTTTTGTTTTTGCGCCTTATTGATTTAGTTCATGAATATGTTATTCACATGATTATTATACACTCACCTTATGTTTACTCATGATTTGATTTTCTTGAGCTTATATATATACTTTATGGATTTTGAGTATCACTTCTTGTGTATTTATCATATTTCATGAGATATATATAATTTGGTTTCATATTTGAAGGATCTTTAACTAGTTTTTCAAAACTATTTTAAACTAGTTATTTATTTTTCACTTGGTAGTATTTTCAATTTATAACTATTTTCAAAATCTTTATTTTTGAAAACTTCTATCCTTAAAGGGCGGTTGGTTGGGTGACCATGCCTTGTGTACTATTAGATTCATGTAGATTATCAAGTAAGAAGTTAGCAAGTTAGTGGTTAGTAGTTAGTTGCCATGAGAGAAAATTAGCTAAACATATAAAGGAGTTAGAGAGAAGAAAACAAAGAGAGGTAAAGAGAGAACCTTTCATAACTTGTCACCTTCTATTACAAGCACTCTTGCTTTCCAACTATGTACCACTCTCTCTCCTATTACAAGATTAAAAGAAATAGAAAATACAAAGAGAAAGAAGAAGAACAACTAACCTAACCTACCCTACACTACAACATGGAGAAGAAAACACTACTCTCTGTCTTTTTTCATCTTCAGAACCCCAGGGGGATATTTATAGGCACCAGGGGCCAAGGGGACAACCCCTGGCCCAAAGTACGGGCGCTGGCGCGGCCGTGCCTGTATGGCTGCGGAAACGCGGCGAAAGCCGTGTTTTCGCGGCTATACCCGAGCGGCGCTGCTGCGCGCCGCTCGTTTGTCCCCTGTCGGCTACATGTTCGGTTTCTAGTTTTGGGCCCCTGGTTTTGACGAAACTGCTCTCCAAAGTCAATGGCTATATTATAGGCCTTTAATCACCCATTAAATGGTGATTGATTGAGATTTTACCTGCACATAAAATATAAAATTTTAGATTTAGAAATAAAGATGTGCAAGGTGCTCAATTCTATCCGCTGTAGCAATGGCTATGCGGGTCGTGATCCACAGGGAGGGACTAGCGATGGAAGCTTGTTTAGTAAGTTATCTCTTTTTTATTTATTTTGTTATTTACAATGGTATTTATAATGAGAAGTGTGAAAGAAATTGGAAAGATGTGGAGTTGGTGATCTAAACTAAACTTACAAAGAAAGAAAACTATAACTAAAAACACATACCTACCTCTTCTGCCCTGTTTACCTTTGATCCGTTGCAACGACTTACCTTGTCTTTGAAGGCATTCAAGCATGGCGTATAGGATCTTCCCCCTTCTCGATCTACAGTACGAAAAGAAAAGACAAACTATACTAGCAAGAGACGGCTTGTTCATCACCATAGGCCATCAAGGGCACTTCTTCAGCTAAGCAGTCTCGAAGCGATCAGATCTCATGGTTTGCAAGACATCAGAGAGAAACAATAAAATAAAACAAGAATAGAAGAACAAAAATAAAACAAGAATAGAAAAAAAACAAACCTCGAGTTGATTCTATTAACAATGGAGGAAAAGTCTGACTTACAGCGATGTCACCTCAGTACAAGCATAATCTCCTTCCTCCATGAAAGCATCATCTCCTCTCAGTTACATAAAGGAAAAAATAAAAGTTACAAAAAGAAAATAAAACCTAAACTACAATCTACAAGTTAGCCTAAGAAAAACCCTAAATTTGGCTCTGTACTTTGCTGCCCCCTTCGCCCTTCTCTGTTACTCTGCAGGGGTATTTATAGGAGACGGAAGATGTAGAGTCCCGATACGACTCCTCCACGAAAACTGAACGTCACCCTTATCTGGATTGCCGCGGAAACGCGGCTATGGTCCGCGTTTCGCGGCCAGGTGTTGCCTAATGGCCACGCGCTTTCGCGCGTGGCCTCCTCTGGTCCGTCCATCTGGGTTTATCCTTCTGGAAGTTGTATCCTGACTCTTTATTTGAGATTTCGGGATAACTTGGGAAGCAAGTTACCCTAAATCCAAATCTTCCAATATCTTTAACAACGAATTTGTTATCTTTGCACTCTCCTTCTTTGGCTTTTATCCTCATCCTGCAAGCATTTAGGGTTGAATAGAAGTCTATCCTTCCCTTCTTTTAGTATTTGCAACTATTGCCCTTAGTAATTGCAACTTTGACATTTGATAATTGCAACTTTTGCATTGGGCTTGAACATGGGCTTTTGGGCTTCTTTAAGGCTTTATTCCTTTATTTTTATTACTCAAGGCCTGCACACAATAAATAATAAAATATTAGTAATAGTGCATGATTATATGAATAAATATGAAAATGTGACAGTAAATGTGATGACAATTATGCATTTTTTACTACCTATCAGTGATTTAGGGTCTTCTTCTTCATTGCACACCATGGAGCTAGAAACACACAAGAGAGTTAGTAGAATTTAATATGAAATAAGTGTGAAGATGTGGTATGAAATATGCAGTTTTAAAGACTAAATCACACCCCCACACTTATCTTTTGCTCGTCCCGAGCAAAACAAAAAACTAAGGAAATTATTACACCACTTTCGCAGGTGACGCGATTGCACTGAGTATGTACAACAAGCCGTTAAACCTTAGAGGAGGAGTTTTTGTAGGTCACCTAGAAGGGGGGTGAATAGGTGACTAGCTAATCTAATGAAGAATAATGCGGAATAAAAACTATTTAAGAAAACTAAAACTATTAAGCTAAACACACCAAAGTGTAACACAAGAGTGTAACCGAATTCCCAGTGAAGGGCTCCGGACTATCTCCTCAAGATTCCTCTAGATAAGAGTTGAGACGCCTCTATGGCTCTCTTGGTTGAATACAAATGTGAGCAAACAATCCCAAGCATATAACAATAAGGCACAAGATATATCAAGCATATAAAGATAAAAGTAATATAATCAAGTAAGATATAAACAAAAGTGAGAGATAGAGAGAGCAATCGCAAACACGAGAGATTTGTTTCGAGGTTCGAGCACCCTTGCTCTACGTCCCCGCCTTCAACACTATGAAGGATTTCCACTAGAATCGATCCACCGGATCACTCGGTGCCGCAACACCTACAAGTATTTCACACTAGAACTCTTGGACTCACTAGTCCCCTCACTTATTCCCGCAAGAACAACACACTCAAGCACAGTAGCTTGCCGAGACCGCACCTCTACACGAGCTCCCACAAGAACTCGAAACAACACGAACTGCAAGTTCGCCTCCTCAAATACAAGAATGAACACTTGGTGATCTAAACACTTTGATCACCTAGAAACACTCTCACAACAACTCTCTTATTAGATGGATATAGCAATGGAAAGCTCAAGTATGTGTGAGAAAAACTAGGATTGATTTGGTGTGTGAAAAACTTAAGAAATCGCTTTTGAAAACACTCTTGATAAACTCTCCTTTTGATATGGAAGTTTAAGCTCTAAAACAAGTGGAGATAAACACTAAGTAAGGTAGGAAAAACTAACTTGAAAATTCTCCAAAAATCTTATGGAAAACAGCCTAAAGCAGCCCCAATTTATAGGCCTAAAAAATGTAGCCGTTGGGGTCCAACTTAGCAGGATTCCCTGTTGTCGGTCGACTGCCAGGTCGCCCGCCAACGGTCAGATTTCTGACAGGTCGGTCGACCGAAAACTGGGCTATAACCTAACGGTCGACCGCCCAGTCGACCAGGGCCATTTACAAAGAGCAGAAGCTCTCTGGCGGTCGACCGTGCGGTTGACCGGCCCTTGGCTGTGCACATTTGTGCACATCGGTCGATCGCCCGGTCGACCGACTTCTGGCTCGGTCAACCGGACGGTCGACTGCCAGACAGCCAGATCCAACATTTTTATAGATGAAAACTCGGTCTTTTTACCTTTAATAAAATCCCATAAATTCTGCAAAAATAAGTTCATTAATATACTTTGATATACAAACATGTTTAATTAAAAATCAAAACACATTACAAACATTTGGAACCATTTTTGTAATATAGAATTTTTGCTTAAACAAGAATCTGTATTTTTCAAAAACGATTTTTCAAAACTTCTCCAAATACAGAAACAAGATATTTAAACACTTTTGAAGCTTCGTGTGTATGGATATGATCCACTACACATATATGATGAAATATCTATGTTTTTGACAATAAACTCTAAAATAAGTTTTAATGAAACACACGTATATTTTGAAGCTTAAAAACCAAAACGGTATTTTCTAAAACACATATAAATTTTGTGTGTGTGTATATGAACTTGAGCAATCTACCAACTAATCTATCCTTTACTTTTTATCTAAAAATCAAAATCTTGACACTTTCAAAAAACCCGACACAAGTCTTGAAAGTATTCTTCGTGAAATCTTCTTCTCCCTCTTGACTTGGTCAAAACCTTGATCCAATGAGTTAGACTCCTCTTGAGCACTTGATGCAATCTTGATGCTCAGTTTTTGAATCAACACGTGCTAGCTCCAAAACTTGACTTCACATACTTTGTTGAAGCTAAACACCTACTAAGATCTTGATCAAATATCTTAGACTAATTAAACACAAGATCGTTAGTACTATAACTACATGAGTTAATCATCATCAAAACTAAAGTGATTGGCCTTGGGCCAACAATCTCCCCTTTTTGATGATGACAAAACTTATGGAGTATATATGCATTGATTAAAGATAAGCTTCATAAAAGCTCCCCCTTAACTCATGAATAACAATAAACCTAAAGATATTCAATGAAGTGCATAAACTAAACAGAGATATATGCATAAATAAGGAGATAAACATGTGTAAATCCTCCAAATCCTTCTTCCCCTTTTTGTATAAATAAAAATAAAACATGCATATATAAATCTCCAATACTTCTCCCCCTTTTTGTCAAATCATCAACAAAGAGGTGAAAACAAATCAAACAATAAAGATATATGCGATATACATTCATGAAGAAGAGAGACGTGAGGTTAGCTCCCCCTGCATACATGCATTACATGAAGAAGGGATGACAAAACTCTAACTCACATAAAACATAATATACAATTATAAGTAGAGATGTTAAGCTCCCCCTACACACGTGTACCACATAAAGAAGAGATGTCAAGCTCCTCAATACAAGATACACTCAACATGAATCTATATATAAAAGAGATGTTAAGCTCCCCTTGCATATAGGTAATACATATCAAGAAATTTTGAACAAAAATTTTAATAAAGCTTAAAGCAAAACTTCAAAATTTCTTAAAACAAATTTTTGGTACCACTTGTAAATAAACAAAATTTTAAGATACAAATTGAAGCATATATATCAATTGAAAATGAAATAGTGTAATTTTTTTTTTCCAATTATAGGTAAGATATGAAGTTTTTTTTTGATATCAATTGAAATACTAATTGAAAATAATGCATAAGCTCACTAAGATACCAATTAATATTTAAAAATTAGTCAAGGTTAGCATAAACATAATTTGTGCCTTAAACAAGTAAAGATATTTTAAATCAAGCACAAACAAATGTTGGCCAAGGTTACACTCTCCAATTATATACGTTTTGATGATGACAAACCATAAAAGCTATTTGGTACTAATAAAGATTCTAGAATGAATTTCAGGTTTGTACAAGTCTTGATGGCTCTAGGTTTGTACAAGTCTTGTTGCAAGGTTAATGGTGCTAAAAGCATGTTGTAAGGTTGATAGCGCAAGAAGACTTTTTCATAGGAGGGGGGCTCTAGCTCGGCAATGCGGTTTAGAGACACCTTCCTATATAGTTTTATTTTTGTTAGTTTGTTAAAGGATAGTATATAGTGTTGAAGCTCAATTTCCCCCACATACACATTGCACGTGTTTTCAAAATATTATTTTTTTCTCTTGTGTAAATAATACTAATAAGACCCTATTTTAGTATTTTTATACTCAGTTTATTGTATTTTACAAAGTCTTTACAAAAATCATTTTTGAAAATTAACATATCTTCAAATCATTTCTATTCAAAATTTCTGTTTTGACATGTTGCGGTTGACCGGGCGGGTTGACCGGCTTATTACAGGTCAAAACGGTCGACCGCTCGCGGTCGACCGCAATTCTGACATGGGTGCGTGCATGTGTGCACGTCATCCGGTCGACCGGACCCCATATCGGGGACCGGGGCGGTGACCGACTGACTGTACCCAACTCTCTGTTTGGGACGGTCGACCGGCGGTCGACCGAAGCCTGCCAATGGTCAAAAATTTTTGAAAACCGGTCGACCGGCCGGTCGACCGTGAGTGCTCTTTTTACCAAACGGCTAGTTTTTTAAACATGTTTTAAAACGTGGTTTTAGGCTGGTTTTTTGTCTTATTCTTCCTGATTAGTCAAAATAAACATTTACCCTTTAATCCCTACCTAAACCCTATAAATACGAGTTGATGGGGTTGAGGAGAATAACAACAACATTTGTAAAGAAATCAAAGTTTGAGTATTCTTGAAAGAAGCTTTTATTCTTAGTTTTTGTGATCTAATCTCTGATTTTTCTCTGAAGTTTTTGAATCAATCTCTCTTCTACTTTGTTTTATTTTTCACTTACAAACCTTGAGCTTCAATCCTATACACTATTCTCTAGGGTTTTGTAAAGAAAAGTTTTTCAAAGAGAGTTTGTGGTCTTTTGATCACCAAGTGATTATTGTATTTGTGGCTTCACTACCTCTAGATTAGAGGAGTGTGATTAAGGAGTTGGGTACTCCCTAGTGGTTGTAATCCTTTGTGAAAATTCTAGTGGATTGGAAATCCTTCTGGGTGAAGGCGGGACGTAGAGCTGGGTGCTCGAACCTCGAAACAAATCTCTGTGTTTGTGATTGGTTTACTTGTGTTATTTACTTTCTATTCATTCATTCTTATATTGTCGATCTATACTCTCACAACAAGATTGTATTGCGCACCTCAAACTCTTATTTAGAGGAATCACGAGGAAGGAGTTCAGAGCCTTTCACGGAGTATTCGGCTTCTAATCTTGCTTTGAGTGATCGTTGCATCATCTCATTTTTAAATTTGTGCATTGATTAGCATATTCACCTATTCACCCACCCTCTAGGTGATTTCAATTGGTATCAGAGGTAGGACTCTAGTTTTTGGCTTCACATCCTTAGAGAGATCCTATAAATTGCTAATCACTTTTTTCACATCTTCATTCATACACTAGTAAAGATGGCCGATAACATTAAGACCCCTCTCAAATTTGATGGACTCAACTTTCCCATATGGAAAGTTAGGATGAACATTTTTTTTGCAATCTCTAGGTAGTCGAGTTGCTAAGTCTTTGACCAAGCCTTTTAGTGAACCCATAGGTGAGGAGGACACTTGGTCCGATCTTACCTCCAGGAAGTTGATGCTAATTCGAAGGCTCAAAATGCCTTACTTTTAGCATTGAATGAGGATGACTTAACACGGGTTATCCACTACAAGTCTGCCTATGAGATTTGGCAACACTTATTGGTCACTTATGAGGGAACATCACAAGTCAAGAGAGCTAAAATTGATCTCTTGCGTTCCCAATATGAATGCTTTAAAATGTAAGAAAATGAATCTATTGATGATATGATTACTAAGTTTACTAAAATCACAAATGCTCTTGATTCTCTAGGTGATGAAATCAACAACGGCCAAAAGGTGCGTAAGGTGATTCGTGCTCTCCCTTCATCATGGAAAATCAAAGCTACCACCTTGAAGGAATTGAATGACAAAGACGAGATGGAGCTCATAAGTCTTATTGGGAATCTTAAGACTCATGAGATGGAGAAAAAGGCTAGAGAAGAAGCGGCGCCTCAAAGAAAAAGTCTATCGCTTTCAAGTCCACCTCCACCAATTACGATGATGAAGAAGATGAAGAAGATGATGAAGAGCTATCTCTTCTTGTGAGAAATGTTACAAGAATGTATCACAAGAATAAGCTCAACCATAGAAGGCGATGAGAAGGGAAGGAGGAGAAAAAGATCACATGCTACAACTGTCAGAAACCCGGACACATCATGGCCGATTGTCCAGATTTCAAGAAAAAGATATATTCCTCCTTGAAGCAAAAGAAGCCGTTTGTAAAGAAGGTGTACAAAGCCACTTGGATTCAGAAAGTGAATCCGAAGATGAAGTTGACACGGCTAATGTGTGTTTCATGGCAAACACACCTAAGGTAACCCCCGAACCATATGATGATGGTAGTGAAATAAGTAAAGAATTGTTATTATAAGCTTTCATTGAACTTTCAAAAAGTTTTTATTCTAAAAAGGAAAATTGTTTAAAATTGAAAAAGGAAAATGAAATGCTTAAAAATCATATTGCTATTTCTTCAAAAGAAAAGGATGAATTATCTTCCACTCTTATTTCAACACTAAGAGATTTTGATGCCTATAGAGTTGCTTGCAAAGCTAAATATCCTAAAATTGATGAAAATGAGCTTTCTATGTTAAAAACTAGAATAAATGATTTGGGAAATGTTT
This sequence comes from Agave tequilana, assembly GCA_038442645.1. NCBI lineage: Eukaryota > Viridiplantae > Streptophyta > Magnoliopsida > Asparagales > Asparagaceae > Agave > Agave tequilana. The sequence continues at coordinate 649,245 of JAVJIF010000441.1, forward strand.
TAAAAGAATATGTTTTTAACAATACTAAATTAGAAGAAATGTTTTCAAAGAAACACATGCATACTCCACATGTTAAACATGATAAAAATCTCATGTTAAAACTCCACATGTTCATCATGCCAACACATCACATGTCAATCATGCTAAAATACCTCATGCTCACAAATCACATGCTCATAAACCACATGCTCATTATGCTTTTAACTATGAAAGAATTTATAAATGTACTTATTGTGGCTGGAATGGTCATTTAGCTAAATTTTGCTATGATCATATAAATAGTATGAATAATCATGTTTGGGTTCGAAACACTAACGCATTAGGACCCAAGAAAATATTGGACCAAAATCAAGCTTTAAATTATTTGATATAGGTACACACCTGTATACGCGCCGGAAAAAAGGAGATAGTGATGGGTGTAAAGATTTCCTTGAATCAAATGAAACTATTACAACCAGACTTTTCCTTTCAGTTACAAGGGAGGGAGGATGTTGAGTCTTGAATCCTCCCTTTGTTTAATGCTGGGTTCTTCGTGTGGCGGTGGAGAGTGAATCTTGTTCTCCGTTGACCGGATGACCATCGGGGAATCTTCTCTTTGGCTGGTAGAGGGAGTAGCACAGCTCTGACTACCAAAACTCTCAAAGAGAAGGTAGGCGAAGAGCAGCTTGTACGCAGCAAGCTTGACGAAGAGTCTTCTCTCTCTCTATTTGTTGATGATCTCCTCTTTGATGCCTGTGATGATAGTCGCCCTGTCGATCGTCGATGCCCGATCTTGCCCTGATCTTCGATGCCCGATCCTTTCCTTCTTTTTTTTTTGTTGATGCAAACAAGGCTATTTATAGAGGTCCCAGGGGTGAACGTGCCCCCTGAAAATGCTCCACAATGAGGGGCCACTTCCCGCTACTTGTGCGGTGACTGGCCCCGTAATCCGGGTGGTTACAACTGAGGCGCGGGTTTAGACCCACGCGCCTTGTTGCTGAGACGCGGGTGTCGAGCCCACGCGCCTTGTTGCTGAGACGCGGGTGTTGAGCCCACGCGCCTTGTTGCTGAGACGCGGGTGTCGAGCCCACACGCCTTGATGCTGAGACGCGGGTGTCGAGCCTACGCGCCTTGATGCTGAGACGCCGGTGTCGAGCCCACGCGCCTTGTTGCTGAGATGCGGGTGTCGAGCCCACGCGCCTTGATGCTGAGACATGGGTGTCGAGCCCACGCGCCTTGATGCTGAGATGCGGGTGTCGAGCCAACGCGCCTTGATGCTGAGACGCGGGTGTCGAGCCAACGCGCCTTGATGCTGAGACGCGGGTGTCGAGCCCAACGCGCCTTGATGCTGAGACGCGGGTGTCGATCCTCGCGTCTAGAACTTGAGACTCTGCTTTTATTGGCTTGTCTTTTAGTGACTTTTAGACAGCCTACAGAACCCCCTCCAAAGTTTTCGATATTCCGCAGTTAACTGGAACGGATTTCGAAATACTTTGGACTCTAGCTGAATTCACCTTCATGACTGGACTGTTGATGCTCCGGGTTTGATCTTATCTGGAGTTGGTCTTCGTGAGTGTACTGTTGAACTCTTTGAAACCACCAGAGTTGATCGTGTTGAGTGTCTAGATACACAGTCTAAACCTCCCCGATTGCTTTTTAAGTCTGTCGTGGGTGTGCTTTAAGCCAAGAGTGGTTGGTCTTCTGCTTGCGCCAGTGTACTGTTGAACTGATTTGCAGAAGCAGGAGGCCGAACGCAGGTTCCTTTTGAAAAGCAGAGATGGTACTGCTTTAAAGACGCGACTTCCATAGGGTGCGTCTTTTGGCAATGAAAACGCGACTGATCTTCCATAAGGCAGACGCGATGTTAGGCCCGCTTGGACGGACGCGGACTTAGGAAAGACGCACCTCTAATAAAGACGTGATTTTCTGAGCGCAACGCGACTTTCTGGGTGCATTTATGGTGGTGCTGACGGGGCACGACCATTGAAGAGACGTGGCCGTCGGGTGCGAATCCGTGCCATGTCAAGATTACGCTGCCAGCTGGCCTGGGGAACCGGCGGGATTTTACCTTTAGGCGCGCGGACTTCCCGGTTCATTAAATGAACTGCTCCACGTGTCGAATGATGACTCGCTGCGGAGCCGTGGCGCATGATCTTCCCTGTTCAAAAATGATTTGATGCCACGCGTCAAGCGGTGATTCGCTGCAGAATTTATCGGGCCACACGCCGCGTATCTTCGCGAATCCTTGTGCCTATAAAAGGCAACAGTTGGAGAGACATCTCTTCTTCTCTGAACGCACTTGCTTAGAGAATTAAGAAAGAGAATTTTTCTTCTCTGTTCATCTCTTGAACTATTCAACTCCGTTACTGGATTTTTGAACGGTTCATCTCCATTACTGGATTTTCGAACTAGCGATGGCACCCAAGACCAAGCCAACCGCATCGTCCTCAAAGGCGACCGTCGCCGAGGCCCGGAGGGGCGCTTCCTCTGCGAAGGACGTTGTTTTCCGAGGTAAAATGCCATTTAGGTTAAACTTCACCATTACTGGAAGTTTGAGGAACCCTAAAAGACATCTTTTTGGAGGAGACCATTAACACAGGATATGAACTGGTTTGATTCTCAGACTCGGTCTCAGACGCAGTCTTTGAGTTGATAACCAAGGCGCGTTTTGACGTCCTGGTGCCAGTAGGCTCTGCACTTCGGAACCTTCACTTAGAATATTTCTAATTGTGAAGGGTTCGGACGCGGTCTTGGTTTGCAGAACGCGGATTTGATCCTTGCGTTCTGTGCCATCAGCTGCCGATTTTGATGAATCTGGCACCTGAGTCCAAGCACTTAGAAAATTTTTTATAAGTCTTGGTTTGCAGAACGCGGATTTGATCCTTGCGTTTCTTTCACCTTGACGCTGATTTGCCGGTCTGGACGCAGATTTTGACAATTTCTGCGTCTAGTGTCTTTTCTGCGCCTGAATTGTAGACACTTAACATCTTTTTCTTTTCTGACAAGATGTCTAATCAAGTATCTTTTTCTTTTGCAGTGCCACACCCTACTGCGCCACTTGCCAAGAATAGCCACTTCGGGCGCGTAGGTGGTGCCGACCGCAATCTGACCTTTGTGCTGCAAAGGACTGTACCTGCGACTACTGACAAGTCGCAGGAGCGCAAGGAAAGGATCTCTAATGTTGACGGGAGAACCTTTCGGGTGCTCATGACTGATGCAGCATTCACAACGGATGCTCACATCAAGCTGGAGAAGCTTGCCTTCTTCTTTGGAGACCATGTCGGCGATGGCGGCTATCGTATGTATGACGGAAATTACAAGTGGCTCCATCAGATAGGGGATAGGAGATACTTTCTTCCAGCCATGGAGAGGATGCTCCCGCTGTCTTATCTCCAACACATGTCCGTCCCTCAGAAGATGAAGTGGGACGTTTCTCGGTATATTCCTGAGATTACTCTCGGTGATTTGGGCTCCCATAAAGTATACCGTCATGATTGTCATGATAGGACGGTCCTCGGCCTGTTCCCCGGGTCACGCAAGTCTGAGCTCCCAGTTGGAGAGATACCAAAGCTCGCCACTACCTTCCTCAACAACTTCATGGAAGCGGAGGGTGATTATCCGGTTGAGTTCCGTTCGCCCGGGTGGGTCCATTCCACGGAGAATTATTGGTGGGGCAGGATGGTGGGTTTCGTCCTCACCGATCTTGGAGATCTACTGGAGCATGTGGGATTACGCTCAGCAGTCAGGGCCGTACAGTGGGGTATCCCGCCATGTTCTCACAACTTCTTCGGGATCCTGGAGCGCTACAATCCTCTGACGGGGACATTCTTCACCCCGGTCGGAGAGATGGGCCTTGCTCTGCACGAGTTGCATGAGGTCTCGGGGCTGGCGACAGGGGACTCTCCCTATGAGGAGTATGTCCCAACCACTGAGGAGCTCAATCTTCTGAAGAAAGGGTCTCCTGAAGTGTATGAGACTTATTGAAAGTGATGTGTCACTTCCACATTTGCGGTCAGGTAGCCGCCTGGAGGTCAGGAGAAGTCAAGCAGTTGTCTTGGGCCAACTACTTGTTTAACAATGTCAGTAAGAAAGACCATTCGATAACCCGACTGGCTTCCAGCTCTGACCAGGAAATTGACGACATGGTCGCCCAGGCCCCTGAAGGCTTCTACACCACAGACTCGAACGAGGATGGCTTCGAACCTGATACGCTTTTCGAAAGCTATCATCATCAAGCCCGGACTCCTATCTCTGGTCGAGCACTGTTGGCGGGCTTCTTGATGCTGTGGCTGAAGCGTTGTGTGGTGCCCACGCTGCCACACGAAGTTATTGTTGCCGACGTGGTGTACCCGGCGGTGCTCTTGGCTCATGGCCGTCCCATAGCCCTCCTCCAGGCTGTGGCAGCTGGCATTCAAAGTGGGTTGCGGGCGTTAGCCCAGAATTTCTGCGAGCCGCCGAAGACTGTCGATTCCCATGGCCAACCGCTCCTTGACTCAGAGGGGAAGCCGACGGTGAAGCGCAACAACCCTCGGATCGAGCTGCCTTATACGTACCTCATGGCTTGGTACGTGATGCATTGCCCCTTCTTGATGACGCCAGTGCGTGGGAGTGTGCATTCTGTCCCCTTTGTGCAGCGGTTGGAACGTTCGGAATGGTGTGACACCTACATATATTTCATTCGGAGGTGTCTTTCAGAAGCCACGAACTACCAACTCAACCGCTGCTTCCCCGAGATGCCTGGTGCATCTTTCGGGGAGCAATTCACTGATTCCGCAGGCCGGGATGATTTTACGCAGCTGTCCGCGGGAATCTTCTGGTGGTTGATCAACATCCGGCCAGGATATGTGCTGTTCCGGCAAGGGACTTCATGCACAATTCAGCCTTATATGCCAAGTCGTTTTGCCCGACAGTTCGGCTATGATCAACTGTATGTCGGCAATCCGAATAATCAACTCGCCTTCGACGGGAATTTGTTCGAAGGTGCCCGAGCTTGGTACTACAGCGTGCTGGAGGGATAGAAGCAACCTTCCGTTTGCCTGTCGAAGGGCCAAAGAGCCGCACCAGCTTCACCTTCTGTACCTGGTACTCTCAGGTTAACCAGTCACCGGACTTCGCTCCGGGGTATACGTGCATCGAGAGTATCAATGCCTATCTCGAAACACGGTCGGAGTCTGGTAAACGCTCGCGAATGGTTAACCAGTATTTAAAGGCTCAGAAGGAGCTCGGAGAGCATCTCAGAGAGAGGCCAGGAGAGAACCAAGGGAGGAGCCCCGAGCTACTCAGAGGGAGGCCGGAAAAGGACCAAGGGAGGAGCCCTCAACAACAAAGGCTCGACAGCCGGTGAGTAAGCGCCGTCAGGGCTCAACCTCCACTGCTGAGCCTGCCCAAAAGAAGGTCCGGAGAGATTTAACGGTCGAAGTCTCTCAATCTGAAGACATCCCTGCTGGAGTTGAGGCTCGATCTGAAGACCTCCCTGCTAGAGTTGAGGAACCGATGGAAGATAAAGATTTTCCCAACTTAGTCCGTGCTCCCAGGGAAGGTGAACTTTTACCAAGTGTTTGGGATTAACTTGATTGAGCTCAGCAGGGATTTGATGGAAACACTGTTGATGGTGTAGTATTAACCTAACAATGCTTTTAGGTAGACTTGTTATTCTATTGAAGAGAATAACAAGTGAGACTAGAATCGTGGGGAATCTAGGAAAGTTTGTTACCGTTAGAGGTGTGATATTAACTTAACGGGTTAAAAGTGGTCGTGTCAGAAGTGTAATGTTAACTTGACAAGGATGTGAGTCAGAGGTGTGATATTAACTTAACTCAGAAGTGTCACTGTCATAGGTGTAATGTTTAACTTGACAGTGAGGGTAATGCTAGAGGTGTAATGTTGAACTTAGCATTGTTTATCTCGGCTTGGATAAGAAAGTCGAGGAAAAGGTCAAAGCCATAGGTGTATTGTTGAACTTAGCAATGACTTGGATGCTAGAGGTGTGGTGTTAACTTAGCATCATCCATTTCAGCTTCGATATGGAAGTCTGAAGAAAAGTGACTGTCAGAGGTGTAATATTAAACCTGGCAGAAACTTGATTACTGTTTAGAGGTGTGGTGTTAAACTTTAACAGTAATTTGTCAGAGGTGTGATATTAACTTGACAAAGATTGCCTCATGATAAGAGCAATTTTGAGGACCTGTCATTCTATTGGTGAGAATTGACAAGTGAAAATTTTGAAGTGCCAGAGGTGTAGTGTTAACTTGGCAAATTTGAAAATTTGATACTCCGTGTAGAGTTGACAAACAAAACTTGTACTCGACAAGGAATATTGAAAAGTTTCCATTACCAGAGGTATATGTTAACTTGGTAATGGTTGTATTTTGTAGACCTACCATTCTGTGGATGAGAATTGGTAGGGGATTTTGGAGGAAAGAGTGGAGCCAAGTCCACTTTAGGATTTTTAGCAAACCCTCAGCTATCAACGGATTTGAGGTGCCTTTACCAACTACCGTTTGAGTTGGGCTAGCCATGCTATTCCCCTCAGCATGATGAGTTGTCGAGGACTTATGTTGGGCTTAAAAGCCAACATTTTCCTCTATCCTTAGCCGTCGGGGCGTCGGATGTTTGATCAGAGGTGTACTTTTAACTTGATCGGTGGAAGGATACCATCTAGGGATAGTACTTCTTCAGGAACCTACCGTTGATAGGCATCATGAGTGTATCGCCATTCGAGGTTATGAGGCGATATGATCCATTTGAGTAGACTGACTCTACTACAAATGGTCCTTCCCACTTGGGCTGAAATTTGCCTTTTGTCTTGTGCGTCATCACCATGGGTCTTCTGACGGCTAAGACAAGATCGCCTTTCTTGAAAGTTCGCATTTTAACTTTCTTGTTGAAGGCTTTGGTAATTCGAGCCTGATAGAGCTCGATTTGCTGTTGGGCCTGCAGACGCTTACCGTCTAAGGCCTCCAATTCCTGGAGTCGCTGTCGATGCTTCTCCTCTATTGTCATCTCCGCTGTCAGGGCGACGCGTAGAGATGGAATTTGGATTTCGAGTGGAAGGACGGCTTCGCACCCGTATACCAAAGAAAATGGCGTAGCTTTAGTTAGGGTTCGAACAGTTATGCGGTAAGCCCATAAGCATTCACCCAGCTTGTCGTCCCAATCACGTTGACTTTTTGAGACGAACTTCTTAAGAAGCTTGCCAATGGTCTTATTGAAAGCTTCTGCGAGGCCGTTAGCGGAGGATAGTATGCCGTTGAGGACACACTCTGGATTCTGAACTTAGCGCAGAATTTCTGGAAAGCCTGGCTAATGAACTGAGGCCCATTGTCATGGACAATTCGCCGAGGTACACCGAAACGGTAAATAACGTGGTGTTTCACGAACTTGATCACGTTCGACGACTTGACTTCCTTCAAGGGAATGGCCTCAGCCCACTTAGAGAAATAATCGGTTATTGCCAAAATGAACCGATGTCCTTTTGATGATGGTGGGGTGATAGGGCCAACCACATCCATCCCCCACATTTCAAATGGCCAAGTAGAGGTCGTAGAGTGGAGGTACCCTGGTGCTTGATGGATAAAATCCCCATGCACTTGGCAAGCGTGACACCTTTTAGCATAGGTGACGGCGTCAGCAATCATCTTGGGCCAATAGTAACCCAATCTTTGGAGTCGATGTGCCAGTTTCGGACCAGGTTGATGGGCTCCACACATACCGTCGTGGGCTTCCCTCAATATCTCTTGGGCTTCTTTTGGTGAGAGGCACCGGAGTAAGATCCCGTCATGCGATCGACGATACAATGTTCGCGTAATCGCATTATAATAGAATTTGGGGGCTTTCCTTCGAATGGAAGCCGCCTCTTTGGTGTCTTCAGGCAGAATGCCGTATAAGACGAAATCAATGTAGGGGAATCGCCAGTCTCTAGGCTCTGGACCGGTTGATGCTTCAAGTGCTTCTTCGCGGTGACGACCTCCCGTTGACTCCTGATAATCCTCGAGAGCATTTCTCGGGCAATACAGGTCGTGGCTGTAGATGAATATCTTCTCCATTGCTCCAGCTGGAAGAGCTAAGGAGGCAGCCAGGGATGCGAGTGCATCTGCGTGCGCATTTTGCCTGTGCGGTACATGGTCGATGTAGAAGCTTGTAAACCCCTCGGCCATGCGGATAGTTGCGTTGTGGTAAGGTACTAAGTCTTCATGTCTGACTTCGTACTCCCCGCGAACTTGGCTGACGATGAGTTTAGAGTCGTCGTATGCCTCGAGATTTTTAACGCCAATCTCATCGGCGAATTGCATCCCAATCAAAAGAGCGTTGTACTCCGCCACATTGTTGGAACAAGGCTCAGTGTCAGCCTCATTACCAGAGTCTGGCTCCTCCGTTTGCGGGGCTTCATCCGTCTCCCCCGGATCTTGGTACAACAAAGAGTCGGTGAAATAATTCTCGACCCCTTTGAACGGATACCTTTCGGCGATCAACGTCTGCACCTTTCCACTCCCGTCAATGTACTTCATGACTTGGTGGAGAGTGGAGGGAACGATGGAGTTGCGGTGAATCCACGGTCGTCCCAGCAATAGATTGTAGGAAGTGTCGGCGTCGATGATGTAGCATGTCACTTCCGACTTGAGGCTTCCAATCTGACACCTGAGCTTGATTTTCCCCATCGGACGGGTCTGGTTGGCATTGAACCCATAGATAGTCGTCTAGGTAGGGCTCAAACGATGGGTAGGAATGCCGAGATGTTGCATGACCCGGCGAGGCATGATGCTCAACGCGGACCCTGGATCTACCTGGATGCGGTTCACCTCAGACGATCCAATATACCCTGTGAAGTACAGGGGTCGATCATGCTTCCCTTTAACCTGCATATCATCTGCCGTGAAGGTGATACAGGGGGCATTCTGGGAGGTGTGGAGGCAATCCTCTACATCTTCCTCCTTCGGCACCTGGGTCATAAAGACCTCAGCATTTGCCAGAGCCTCTTGCAGAGCTTTCCTGGTCGACTTTGATAGTCTAAGAAGTTCATACAAGGTAATGCGTGCCGGAATGTTGGCCAACTGAGCCAGGACATCAAAGCGGTAAGGTGCTGTAGATCCTTCCGCGATGCCCTTTTGAAGGGCTCGAGAAAATCGAGTCTCCTTCTGCTTCTCCACAGGTGGCTTTGTGGAGGGCCTGACTGGCTCCGCAGTTGGTTGTGGAGGGGCTATTGCCGTCTCGCCGCCGTACTGTTTCAAGTATGCCTGTCCTGAACGGGTTCCCGCCATTGGTTGGTTGGGCTCTGCGGCCAAGACTATCGTTTCCTCCTCTGAGTCGGTCAGTGAAGGGATATCAGTCTCCGCTTCTCGGGAAGAGGCGCATACCACATTGCAAGATGAGGCTTTTGCCTTGCCTTTGGATTTCCTGTTGGTCACAGTAGTCCATTGCTGTTCAATGACAAGGTCAGGGTGGACCCATATGATTTCTCCCTGAGGGGTGGGAACGGGTACCAAGCCTTTCTCTTGCTGCTGGTGTGGGTCTGTGTTGACTATTCTCAGTTCTCCTCTTGGAATAGGGACCACCCCCGCAGGCGTTGGGGGTTGTCTTCCGAACTGGAGAGCTGACGTCACATTAGCCGTCACCTTCTTCTGCTCTGGTCGGAGCTTTAACACCTCCGCTCCGTCAATCAGAGCTTGAAGGACGTCCTTGAAGACGTAGCAGCTTTTAGTAGGGTGTCCCAACATTCTGTGGTATAGACAGTAGTTGGGATTGTCGGTCTTGCCGACTTCCTCGGGGCGCCTAGCTTCAGGGAGCTTCAGTCGGTTGCTCTTTTTGAGTAGTTTAAAGAGTGAATCGACATGTTCCTCCTTGAAGAAATATTGCTTGTTGGCGCGTGGCTGGCTTGAAGAGTCACTCGTCTTGCCTGATTGAGGTTTGGCGGGAGATTTGGTCTCCGTTGCCAAATTATCCTTCCGCTTTGTTTGGAGGGATGTGTCTGACGCACGCCTTGTCGACCTTTCCGGCCTAGGCTTACCTTCCTCCGCTCTGACGCGGGCGACAATCTCCTCAGCCTGTTCACCTTGTTGGACTAATTGTTTTCAGGTGCGGCTTTCAGCAACTCCTATTTGAGCAAGGAGTGAGATTTGGAGATTGTGGCGGCATGTTTCCACCAGGGTGGCCTGGGTCATACCGCTTGGACACCGGAGTGCCATGTTCCGAAACCTTTCCACGAAAGATTTGACGGACTCCCCTTTCCGCTGTTTGGTAGCCAAAAGGGTGGGCATCGTGACTTCCGAGTCATCCTCGAAGAAGCGTGTTAAGAACAGCTTCTCCAAATCGCCCCAGTTCTTAATGGAACCTTCTGGGAGCTTCATGAACCATTCAAAGGCCAGCCCTTTCAGGGTGCCGATGAACAGGCGCGCCAGGATGGCATCATTATCTACTACATTCCCAGTTTGGGATTTAAAGTAGTAGATATGCTGATTGGGTGACCCCTTCCCATCAAAGGCTTGGAGAGTTGGAGCTTTGAACTTGGCGGGTACGGAACCAAGTCCCATTCAGCCGGTAGGGCCGAACCACTCCTACTTCTTGGAGGTCTTTGCGGTTGGCAAGGGCCTCGAGGCGTCGCTCCAGTTGACTCATTCTTTTAGCATGAGCCTTCCCCGGTCTTGGTCGCCTTTTACTTGCGACGAGGACTTGGACGAGCCGGAAGTAGATCGCTGCCTCTCCTCAGAAGGTTCGGAAGATGAGCTTTCTCCCTTTCTCCCTTTGCCCTTCGACTTTTTAGGAGGAGACCTCCTCCTGTCTTCGAGCAGCTGTGCAATCGCCTGCTTGAGGGAGTCGATAGATTCCTGCTGAGAAAGAATCATATCCATTTGCGCCTTCTGGATCTGCTCTAAACGTCTAGCCGTCTCCTCAGGAGTGCCTGTCATGTAAGCGGAGGTCTCCTTCTCGACGAAAGAGTTCGAAGCCCTAGATTCCGCTACGGCGGAGTGAGAATCGTTCACTTCAACGCCGTGGGCTAAGGCATTATAGTCAATTGGGGGAATGGCCCCCGTCCGGGTGCGAGTGTGTCGATACACCCCTTCCGGTTCAGAGTCAGACTCGGACTCATCTGAGCTGACTGCAAGTTGTTTTCCCTTGCTCCTGCTTGTCATATTCGCAGTGAGCTCCGGGTACTCAACGTCAGAGAAGGTTCTCCTTCTATGGGAGCGTCTTCTTTTAGCTGACGGGGGAATCAGGGTCAGCTGTCTGACTAAAGACTGCTGATGTACGCCTGATCCGCTACGGCACTCAGAGAGCATATGGACGAGCCGTTGGCAGCAACACGACGAAGTAGCCTGATTGGCACTTCTTTTCTTCGTCAAATAATCCCTCAAATCCATGGGAAGGGGATTGAAAGGATTAGCCTCGCAACGTTAAAGACGGGAGGCATCCATGTGCTGTACAGCCTGGACGCAGGCATCAGGGACGCGGTTCTTGCGCCGCAGCTGTTCAGCGCGCGTCTGGCGTCTCTGTTGAGACAAGACGCGCATGTCGCGTTGCTGTTTGGTGTGTCGGAGCAGAGACACTTGAGAGAGGATGGGCTGTCGGAGCAGAGACACTAGCTTATGCATCCTATAAAAATTTAAAAATTTTCAAATGGATGTAAAAAGTGCATTTTTAAATGGTTTTATTGAAGAGGAAGTATATGTTGAACAACCCCCTGATTTTGTGGATCATATACATCCAAATTTTGTTTTCAAACTAGATAAAGCATTGTATGGTTTAAAACAAGCTCCAAGAGCTTGGTATGAAAGACTTTCTAGTTTTCTTCTTTCAAATGATTTTGTTAAGGGCAAAGTAGACACCACATTATTTACTAAACATGTTTGTAGTGACATTCTTATAGTACAAATATATGTTGATGATATAATCTTTGGTTCTACTAATGAATTACTTTGCAAGGAGTTTGAACAATGTATGCAACGTGAATTGAGATGTCATTAATGGGTGAATTGAACTATTTTCTTGGACTTCAAATCAAGCAAATGAGTGATGGGATCTTCATATGTCAAGCCAAGTACTCTAAGGAACTCATCAAGAAATTTGGACTTGAAGACTCAAAAATTTGCAACACTCACATGGCTACCACCACCAAGCTTGACAAGGATGACCAAGGTAAGAGTGTTGACATAAAATTATATAGAAGTATGATTGGTAGTTTGTTGTATTTAACGGCTAGTAGGCCGGATATTATATTTAGTGTGTGTCTTTGTGCTAGATTCCAATCATGTCCCAAAGAATCCCACTTAATTACGGTAAAACGCATTATTCGTTATATTAAGGGCACTATTGGAATGGGTCTATGGTATCCGATGACCGGACAATTCTCAATGACGAGTTTTTCGAATGTCGACTATGCGGGTTGTAGAGTGGATAGGAAGAGTACAAGTGGAACATGTCAATTTCTTAGTAATTGTCTTGTTTCATGGTCTTCCAACAAATAAAATTCGGTAGCCCTCTCAACCGCCGAGGCGGAGTATGTTGCGGCGGGGGCATGTTGTGATCAAGTCCTTTGGATGAAACATACTCTCCTTGATTATGATTTGCATTATGATCATATCAAAATATTTTGTGATAATACTAGTACAATTCATATGACTAAGAATGCAAATCAACATAGTAAGACCAAGCACATTGAGATTAGATATCACTTCCTTAGAGATCATTTTGAGAAAGGTGATATTAATATTGATTATGTTTCTACTGATTTTCAACTTGCCGATATTTTCACTTAACCACTTGACTTCAATAGATTTTCTTTTATATGTGGTGAACTAAATGTTTGTGTTGTTGACTAAAGAAGTTTTCTTGCTATTATATCCCTTTTTGATGTATGACAAAAAGAGGGAGAAATATTTATGTTTTATGTTTTGGTTTTTGGTGTTTTTGTTTCTCAATTCTCAATAATAAGTTATTTTATACTTGTTTAATATAGCATTATTTGAGGGGGAGTTTTTACCTCCCTTCTATATCTGGTGTTATAGCTTATATGTTTTGTCATCATCAAAAAGGGGGAGATTGTTGGCCTAAAGGTTACACTCTCCATTTATATACGTTTTGATGATGACAAACCATATAAAAGCTATTTGGTACTAATAAAGATTCTAAAATGAATTTCAGGTTTGTACAAGTCTTGATGGCTCTAGGTTTGTACAAGTCTTGTTGCAAGGTTGATGGCGCTAAAAGCATGTTGTAAGGTTGATAGCGCAAGAGGACTTTTTCATAGGAGAGGAGGCTCTAACTCGGCAATGCGGTTCAGAGACACCTTCCTATATAGTTTTATTTATGTTAGTTTGTTAAAGGATAGTATATAGTGTTGAAGCTCAATTTCCCCACACACACACAATTACACGTGTTTTCAAAAGATTAATTTTTTCTCTTGTGTAAAATACTCTAATAGACCTATTTCAGTATTTGCATACTCAGTTTATTGTATTTTACAAAGTCTTTACAAAAATCATTTTTGAAAATTAACATATCTTTAAATCATTTCTATTCAAAATTTCTGTTTTGACCTGCTGCGGTCGACCGGGCGGTCGACCGGCTCTATTACAGGTCAGAACGGTCGACCGCGCGGTCGACCGCATTTCTGACCCATGGGTGCGTGCATATGTGCACGTCATCCGGTCGACCGCCCGGTCGACCGGACCCCATGTCGGGCGACCGGGCGGTCGACCGACTAACTGTACCCAACTCTCTGTTTGGGACGGTCGACCGGGCGGTCGACCGGAGCCTGCCAACGGTCAAAATTTTTTGAAAATTGGTCGACCGGCCGGTCGACCGTGAGTGCTCTTTCTACCAAACGGTTAGTTTTTTAAACATGTTTTAAAACGTGATTTTAATCTTAAAATGTGGTTTTAGGCTGGTTTTGGGTCTTATTCTTCCTGATTAGTCAAAATAAATATTTACCCTTTAATCCCTACCTAAATCCTATAAATAGGGTGGATGGGGTTGAGGAGAATAACAACAACATTTGCAAAGAAATCAAAGTTTGAGTATTCTTGAAAAAAGCTTTTATTCTCAGTTTTTGTGCTCTAATCTCTAATTTTTCTCTGAAGTTTTTGAATCAATCTCTCTTCTACTTTGTTTTATTTTTCACTTACAAACCTTGGGCTTCAATCCTATACACTATTCTCTAGGGTTTTGTAAAGAAAAGTTTTTCAAAAGAGTTTGTGGTCTTTTGATCACCAAGTGATTATTGTATTTGTGGCTCCACTACCTCTGGACTAGAGGAGTGTGACTGAGGAGTTGGGTACTCCCTAGTGGTTGTAATCCTTTGTGAAAATTCTAGTAGATCGAAAATCATTCTGGGTGAAGGCGGGGACGTAGAACTGGGTGCTCGAACCTCGAAACAAATCTCTGTGTTTGCGATTGGTTTACTTGTGTTATTTACTTTCTATTCATTCATTCTTATATTGTCGATTTATACTCTCACAACAAGATTGTATTGCGCACCTCAAACTCTTATTTAGAGGAATCATGAAGAAGAGTTCAGAGCCCTTCACGTGGTATTCGGCTTCTAATCTTGCTTTGAGTGATCGTTGCGTCATCTCATTTTTAAATTTGTGCGTTGATTAGCATATTCACCTATTTACCCCCCCTCTAGGTGATTTCAATAAAACATATATATGTATGAAAAAGAAAATACAAATTGAAATTGATATTATTGAAATTTGAAGCATACATATATATAGAAACAAATATGAGTATACAAAGATGAAGTTCATGTGTATAACTCATAACTATCCACCCTATTCATGCACATGTTAAAAAGATTTTCATTTAGAGCATACAAGGCATGGTCGCCCATCCAACCGCCCTTTTAGGGTAGAAGTTTTCAAAAATATGATTTGAAAATAGTTGTAGATTGAAAACACTACCAAATGAAGAATAAATAATTAGTTTAAAAATAATTTTTGAAAAATTAGTTAAAAATCCTTCAAATATGAAAACAAATCATATATATCTCGTGAATCATAGCTAAGAACACAAGAGTTGACGCTCGAAATCTATAAAGCTCAAAATTTTTCATGAAAACAATGTCATGAGTAAACAAATGAAGTGTGAGTGCACAAGGATCATGTGAATAGCATGTTCATGAAGATGATCAATAAGGCTCAAAAAATAAACATGAAATGAAAATCATAAAAATGTATTTTTCATTAAAATCAAAACTTCAAGGTATATGTATGTTCTATCAAAACTAACAATATACATACATATCTCAAAAACAAACGAGTCCATAATGTAATTTGCATGAAGGCAAGTGACTCAAGGGTATACATGTATATTTATTAGTTTTTGATAAGAAAACATATACATGAAGCAAAACATGCATAAAGATAGGCAAAACAAGTGTAATGAGGGAATCATAAAAACTAGGTTATACCTGTATATGTAATGAGTACAAAAGAGCAATGAGGTACAAACAAATAAGAATCAATTGTTGTTCAGTACTTGTACAAGTATATACACAAGTTCTAATGAAATGTTCGTTTAAACAGGTATTTACCACAAGAAGCACAAAACTAAAACATGCTAAAAACTTTCATATCAAAGCATGTAAGCTAAAATAGGAGTTTAGAGATAGTTACCAAACTATATGCACTATTCTCTAATACTCCAAAACATGGTGGTCCTTTCACCAAACTGAAGTTCACCTAGAGGGGGGGTGAATAGGTGATGGCTAATCTAATGGTCACTAATGCGGAATTAAAAACTATTATAATGCAAACACAAAATCTTAAACTAAACACCACGTATAACACAAGAGTGTAGCCGAATTCGAATTCTGGAAAGGGCTCTAGACTAACTCCTCTAGATTCCCCTAGATAAGGGTTGAGGTGCCGCGTTGGCTCTCTTGTTTGAATACAAGTGTTAGCAAACAATCCCAAGCATATAACAATTAAGCACATAAGTATATCATGCATATAAAGATAAACACAATAAAGGAATGCAAGATATAAACAAGAGACAAAGAGAGAGAGAGAGTGAGCAATCGCAAACACAAGGGATTTGTTTCGAGGTTCGAGCACCCTTGCTCTACATCCCCGCCTTCGACACACGAAGGATTTCCACTATAATCGATCCCACCGGATCACTCGGTGCCGCAACACCTACAACTCTCGGTGTAACGCCCCGATTCCACGAATATGGGAACGTCACTGCAACGTATATACGTAGGTCAGGAAGTGCCCCCACGTATATACGCTAAGCATAAAAGTACAAGCAAGGGATCAGAGTACAACACAAAGCGTGGTATACATACACATGCCAACATAAAAGGTACATATACAAAGTCATCACAGTGTATGATAAATTATACATATTACATATGTCTTTTATCACAACCAAGTCCAAAAGTAAAATATACAATAAAGATACAAAATGCTCACGAGAAGGGTGAAGATCCCGTGAGTCAAAAGGGGTCTGACACGAAGGAAGTAGAGTTAGTCTGCCTGCTCACTAAAGAAAGCTCGATCTACTGTGGACAGCTCCACTTCGATCCAAGCTTCAACCTGAACATACAAATCCAAGGGAGTCAGGACCTCCCAACAATGAACAGGCTACAGCCAAATGGCTAAGTGACAAGAGTAGAAAGGTTAGAACACAAGTAAGGCAGATATGAACAAGTGAATCATAAAACAGGAAATCCAAGTTAAAACTGATTATAAGCAAGATTGATTGTATACGCTTAAGTCACGGTCCCATGAGACTAATACATCGAAGGAATAATCCAAACAAGGAAACCCTCATCTATATACCTTTATCTCATGCCACAGAAATCCAAGCGTATAGAATCAGAGTTGCAAATCATATGAAAGTCAAACAGGAATACATAACAAGAATACTAAGAATCATAACTTAGAAACATAACTGGAATAACGGGAATCATAATAAGTATCACAACTGGAAACATAACTGGAATATCAAGAATCATAATAAGATCCATAACGGTTATCAATTTATTATATCTTCTAACCCATATATCTAGGTATGTGTCTCGGTATCGATCCCACCCACATACATCCATATATAGGAAAGTCGAGGGTTGTTATCGGAAGCTGATGGAGAACTGATATAGCTTCTTATAGTAGTTCCCATACACCTGGGACCAGTTTTGGAGGCCCAAGTCCCCCTAACAGTAATCTGTGGGCCCAAAGTCCCACTAACAGTACCGCCAATATGTCATATTCCCATACTATAAGCAAGATATCATTCCGGCATCCATCACTTCCTCCCATACCCATACAAGTTGTAGCTTATTACATAATTATCAAATTACGGGAATAACTGGACATAACAAGAATAGCCCAACAGATTCAAGAGGTGGCCCCCACAGATTCAAGAGGTGGCCCCCACCGTGTGGTGTGCACTTTGTCCCATGTGGCACTTTGTTCTGAGGGATGGATTCTAGAGGTGGCCCCCACCGTGTGGTGTGGCACTTAGTTCCATAATAACAAGACAGGATTCCCGTAAACATAATAATTACAAAGTCAAGTGTATCATGCTTGGTTTTAAAAGATAGCATGACAAGGTGGTGATATTTAACAATCAAGCAATCAATCATAACAAGAGATTGGTGATAGTCCGGGTAAGTCATAACATAACAAGAGGGTCTAGCAAGTCGGGTGATATACATGTGTTAAATGGAAGCATGAAACTAACAAGTCTGACATGGCAAGTAGAAACATAGAAGCAACTCAGAGTTCAACGACCACGAAGGGTCTGCCACGCATGGTATACGATAAGGAGTAAGAATATCACTGGCAAGATACAAGTATAAGAATGAAACAAACAGTTGCATGGCAATACATAAACATAGAAATATGAAGTAACTAGAGGTTATATACTTCAAGTAATAGGTCATGAAGTACAATATACAAACATATAACCGAAGCATAAGATCCAAATTTAAGATAGTAATTAACTGTAACAGACAGCCAAGATTAGTCGACTAGGGTCAAGGGAGTAGTCGACTAATAGAAGGGTTAGTCGACTAACAGTAGGGTCTAGTCGACTAAAACTGTGTAACAGAGAGTTGGGTTTCTGATTCAGGAAATATTAGTCGACTAGGTTAGAAGGGGTAGTCGACTAATAGAAGGGTCAAGTCGACTAACAGACACTTAAGTCGACTAAATCTGTGATACAGAGAGTTGGGTTTGGTTTCAGGAAAAGGTTAGTCGACTAGGGTAAAAAGTATAGTCGACTAGGGGTCTCAAGTCGACTAATATTTATGATAAGTCGACTGGAGCCGAGAGTTGGGTTTTCTGATTTCAAGAAAAGGTTAGTCGACTAGGGTCAAGGTGTAGTCGACTAATAGGGATCTATAGTCGACTAATAAATAAGATGAGTCGACTAAAACTGTGAATCAGAAAAGGTTACGTTTCAATCTAAGGGTTTCTAGTCGACTATGTTCTAGGTCAAGTCGACTAATCGTGGTAAAAAAACAGAACGCAGAACAGAATTCGCTGGTTGTGTTTGATGGTCTAAAAATTGTTTTTTATGACATATGAACACAAGATATGGAGATACAAGTATACTAGGAATGGAACAAGTCTTGGTGAGTAAAAATACTCACTTTGAATGGTTTAATTGAGACTCGATGTACTCGAAAGGATCCCAAGGTGGAGATGATGGCCTCAATCCAAAAGTAGTTGTTGCTTGAGATGGAGAAGATGATCTTGGTGTTGCTTTGGGAGTTGGTGGTTGAAGATGAAGACCTTGATGATGCCCTAGATGAAGCTCTTGAAGTTGGTGGTTGAGTTTGAGATGAAGGGGGGATTTGGTGAGGGCTTTCTCTTCTCTTTGATGAAATGAAGAAAAAGGAAAAGAAATGTAAAGGAGTGGTTTATATATGTTTTGGAATTTGTGAAGGAGTTGTAATTGAGATGGAAAGAGGGGGTTTTTGTGTAAAAGGGGAAGCATGAGGTGTCACTTGACCAATCATGGCCGGCCAAGTGGAGGGTGAGGTGTAGGGTTAGGTGGAGATATTTTGAGATGGAAGAGTGTGGAAGAAAATGGATTTTGGAAAAGATTAGGAATATGGAAAATGGAAATCTCTTTGGCTTGTGATGGCTTGTGAAGGAAGGAAAGAATAAATGAAAAAGGAAAATGGTAATGAAATGATAAAGAGAAGATATTTTCTCTTGAACTCAAATGAAACTGTTGAATAGACAGTTACCCGGGTTAAGGTCAAAGATGTGGAAATCATTTCGGAAAATACCGAAATCGTCCGAAATTCAAGTATCTCGGAACGACTCGAAATAATTACCAAAAATCATAATAATATATAAAGACCAATAGTGAAATCCGTTTGAAGAAATACTTTATAGTTTTAAAACTAAAAATCCCGGAATCAGTTACCTACCGACTCCGATGGAATTTTCATAAAATCATAAAATTCTCAGAAAAGTATTTAAGTAGGAAATGTAATTCTAAAAGATAAAGTCTAAAGGACCATCATGAAATTCCAAACAGTTTGAGAATTAAAAATCCGGGAATCGGTCAGCGGCACTGGCCGACACCGGTTTTGAAGAAATTCAATTTAATCCAAGAAAAATCCAAAAAATCACAGAAAATCTAATATATTGGAAAATAATATTTGAAACCAAAATCGGTCAATTCTACACATCAGAAAGACTAAATCGAAGAATATACTATGATCGGGCCTTCGGTTCAGACTAGGGCTGACTCCGAGTCCACGAATCCACATCCAAGATAAAACAATCATATAAGGAATTCATAATACAGAATAAATACAGGAAACAAATCAAAAAAATACGATCGAAAATCTGAATACGCAACTAAGTACGTATTCCGGGAACGGGGTATTACACTCGGACTCTCTCTAGTCCGTACACACCGCAAGCCCACAAGCTCGCCGAGGCCGCACCTCAAACTAAGAGTTCACACACGAACTCTAAACCACGCGAACGCACTCGTCCGCCTCCTCAAAGTACAAAGAACAAGTCTTTGGTGATCACAACACTTTGATCATCTAAAAACTATCTCACTACAACACTCATATAAGATAAATAATCAATGGGTTACTCAAGTGTTTGTGAGAAAAACAAGGATGAGAGTGGTGGAGGAAAACTCAAGAAAAACTCTTTTAAACACTCTTGATAAAAACTCTTTTTGATTTGGAGATGAAGCTCTAAAACAAGTGGATATAACCACTGAAATGAGTGGGAAAAACTAGCCCAAAACTATTCTTAAAATCTTGTTGAAAACAGCCCCCAAATGCCCCAATTTATAGAGCTAGAAAAACTAGCCGTTGGGAGCCAGATGGCCTGACGGTCGACCGCCCGGTCGACCGTCAACGGTCATTTTTCTGACCGTTCGGGCAGCGGTCGACCGGCCCGGTCGACCGAGCCTCTGGAACAGAGAACAGATTCTCTGTCGGTCGATCGCTCGGTCGACCGGGGGTTTCCAGAGAGCAGAAGCTCTCTGGCGGTCGACCGACCTGGTCGACCGGCCCTCCAGTGCTCAAAGGCGTGCACGTCGGTTGACCGACTGAAGCCTGGAAACAGAATTCTGGGATTAAAAAGTTGGTCGTTTTGGCTTAAATAAAATCCCATAAAATACTGAAAAATCTACAAAAATAGTTTTACCAATATACTTTGATAAACAAACATGCTTGCACAAAATCAAGGCATGTTACAAATGATTTGGACTATTTTTGTAATATGAAAAAATTGGCTCAAATGAAAAACAGTATTTTCCAAAACTTGATTTTTTCTAAAACATGTTTTCCAAAACTTCTCCAAATATAAAAACAAGATATTTAAACTCATTTGAAGCATAGAGTGTATGGATATGATCCACTACACAAACATGGTGAAATATCTATGTTTTTGACATTAAGCTCTAAATATGATTTTGGTTAAAGCATATAAGCTAGAATACCAAAAACCAAATTTGTATTTTTCCAAAGTAAAAATTCTTTTCTAAAACAAACTAAATCAAGAGTGTGTGTATATGTACTTGAGCAATCCACCAACTATTCTATCCTTTACATTTTATCTAAAAATAAAATCTTCTAAAACAAACCTGGACACAAGTCTTCATCTTCTTGAAGTCTTCACTTGAAGCCTTCTCATCTTCTTGACTTGGTCCAAACATGATCCAATGGCTCTTAGATCAAACCGTGCTAGCTCCAAAACTTGACTTTAAATCCTTTGTTGAAGCTACGCACCTACTAAGATCTTGATCATAAATCTGTAACTAATTAAACACAAGATCATTAGTACTATAACTACATGAGTTGATCATCATCAAAACTAGAGTGATGGGCCTTTGGGCCAACAATCTCCCCCTTTTTGATGATGACAAAACTCATGAAGTTATATATGCATGGATTAAAGTAAAGCTTCAAAGAAGCTCCCCCTTAACTCATGCATAGCAATAAACAATAAGATATGGCAATGAAGCACATAAACATGTATGCAAATGTATGGAGATAAAACATGCTAACAAGCATAAATTCTTTTTCTCCTATTTGCAAAACAAAACGTATATGCATAAACATAAATACTTCTCCCCCTTTATGAATAAAGCAAGGAAAACAAACATGCATATATACCAAAATACTTCTCCCCCTTTTTGTCAATTATCAACAAAGGGGTTAAAGTAAAAACAAAACAAATTAAAATTTTCTCTCCCCTTTTTTGTCCGAAATAAGGAACCAATGAAGGGGTAAACTCGAATCAATCAATAAATGGTATATGCGATATACATTCATGAAAAGGAAAACGCTAAGTTAGCTTCCCTACATATATGCATTACATGAAGAAGGGATGACAGGCCCTAATTCACATAACACATAATCTGTAATGCATAAGAGGAGATGTGAAGCTCCCCCTACACACGTGTATCACATAAAGAAGAGTTGTCACGCTCCTCAATATAAGATACACTCAACATGAATCTATATGTAGAAGAGATGTTAAGCTCCCCTTGCATATAGGCAATACAAATCAAAACATTTTTAAAGGTATCACTTGGAAACAATCAAATTTTAAGATACCAATTGTAAATAAACATTACAAATTTTGAATTTTTGATACCAATTGTAAATTTATAACAAATTTGAAATAGAAGCATATTGATATCAATTAAAAAAACCATACATCAGCTTTATTAAAATATCAATTGAGATTAAATTAAGCTTAGCATAAACTATGTGCTTTAAATATGTAAACCAATTGTAAAGCAAGCACACATAAATCATATATATGTATGAAAAGAGAATACCAATAGAGATTGATATTATTTGAAATGAAGCATACATATATAGGAAACAAAATATGAGTATATACAAAAATATCAATTGAGATACCAATTGAAAATAACAATATAAATCATGTATATAACTCATAACCTACCACCCTTCATATGCTCAAAGTAAAAAATTTTTAATAGAGTTTGCAAGGCATACACGCCCATCCATCCGCCCATAATATGGGTAGGTAGGGGTTTTCAAAAATAGATTTGAAAATAGTTTTAGCATTGAAAATCACTACCAAATGAAGAATGATTAACTAGTTAAAGATAATTTTTGAAAAACTAGTTAAAGATCCTTCAAAACATGAAACCAAAACATATGTATTTCATGAATCGTACCAAATACATAAGAATCGACACTCGAATCGATAAAGCTCAAAAATATGTTCATGAAACAAAGTCATGACAAACAAATAAAGTGTGAGGTACAAGAACCATGTAATTAGCATTTTCCATGAAAATAAATAATGAAGCTCGAAACAACTATCTTTTTATCAAAACAAAAATCATGAAAATTCATTTTTCAATTTAAAAGAAAACTTCTAGGTATATGTATGATTTATCTAAATCTAACAATATGCATACATATCCCAAACATAAAAGAGTCTATTAAAGGTATTTGCATGAAGGCAAGAGACTCACGGGTATACATGTGTATTTATTAGATTTGAATACAAAATACATATACATGAAGTAAAACATGAAAATAGGCAAAACAAGTATAAATGAAGGAATCATCAAAACTAGGCTATACATGTGCATATAGTGAGTACAAATGAGCAATGAAGTGCAAACATATATGAATCAATTTGTTGCTCACTACTTGTACAAGTATACATCCAAGTTTTGATAAAAACTACATTTAAACTAGTATTTACCACATGAAGCACAAAACAAATAAAATATGAACATGCTAAAAATATCACATATGAACAAGCATGTAAATAAAATAGGAGTTTAGAGATAGTTACCAAACCAAAGAACTATGCTCTAAGTCTCCAAAACATGGTGGTTGTCCCACCAAACCTCCTTGATAGCGGTGCATCAAATGTGTGTCCATCTAATCCATGTGCATCCACCATCAAGGCACCAATCCTCTCACGTTTTGTGAGAGCCCTCACCTACATCAAAAATCAAAGGTGGGGATTTTGGTACCCATTTTCTTTTGGGTCCTTGGGGGTTAGTCTTGTAAGGAACCCAAACATTTTTATTGTTAGCAAAATTTAAATGATGTATCCTATCATAACAAAACTTTGCTAAATGGCCTTTGCGGCCACAATGTGTATATTTGTACACCTTAGGATGCATATGGGTGTGGGTGTGGTCATGTCGTGCAACATAAACATATGCATGATGATGATGTGCATGAATGTGTGGAGTTTGTTTCTTTGAAAACAAAGACTCCAATATAGTGTGGTTAAAAGCACATGAGCTCAAAGTTGAGCTCAAACAATCCATTTTATTTTTCAAAAATTTCATCTCATTTTCATTAATAGTAGCATGTAAAGCATGATGAGAATGAGAATCATTTTCCTTTTTCTTTTTAGAAACATTTTCTTTTTCTTTTTCAATAATTTTTCTTTTTAAGGAAGTGTTTTCTTGAAAAGCAACTTCCTTTTGTCTTTCCACCAAAATAATTTTATTTTTCAAAGACATATTTCCTTCACAAAGATCATTTAATTTAGGCATTAAGGAAACATTCTCATTTTTCAAATTTTCATTTTCTTTTTCAAAATATGCAATTTTATTTTTAAAAGAATCATTTTCTTTTAACATGCAATCAAATTTCTTTTTCAAATTCTTATTATCTTTCTTAAGCACTTCATATTTTTCTAAGAGTTGTTGACAAATGAAGCTAGTTCATTATATGGCATATCAACATCCTCTTCTACATCGGACTCGGTAGTTACCTCAAGGGGGTTGTCCCCTTGGACCATATAGCACATGTTGGAGGTGTCGCTTCCAACATCCGAGTCGCTCCCCGCAAAGTATTGTTCATTTTCGCCAAGGGAGGTGATGATGTTCCAAGCTACAAAAGCCGAATCAACATTAGAAACCCTAGATAAATAATCATCATTTAGGGTTGACTATAAAGCATGAAGGGCTTTTGCATTAGCCTTAAAATTATTGCCATTTAAACAATAAGAATTTTTAGTGGTGGCAAAATAAACATGAATGCCTAGGGCCTTGAGGTACAAGGACATCTTAACCTTCCAAATTTGGATGTTAAGAATGTCAAAAATGGGTGGTGACATGAAGTCCATGGTGTGTGTACAAATTATGTGATTAGCCTAAAATGAGGATCTTTAACTCTAGGTTGTAAGACCCAAATTCAGAGCACTTGGCTCTGATACCAATTGAAGTTCACCTAGAGGGGGGGTGAATAGGTGATGGCTAATCTAATGGTCACTAATGCGGAATTAAAAACTATTATGATGCAAACACAAAATCTTAAACTAAACACCACATATAACACAAGAGTGTAGCCGAATTTCCCGTGAAGGGCTCTGGACTAACTCCTCTAGATTCTCCTAGATAAGGGTTGAGGTGCCGCGTTGGCTCTCTTGGTTGAATACAAGTGTTAGCAAACAATCCCAAGCATATAACAATTAAGCACACAAGTATATCATGCATATAAAGATAAACACAATAAAGGAATGCAAGATATAAACAAGAGACAAAGAGAGAGAGAGAGAGAGTGAGCAATCACAAACACAAGGGATTTGTTTCGAGGTTCGAGCACCCTTGCTCTACATCCCCGCCTTCGACACACGAAGGATTTCCACTATAATCGATCCCACCGGATCACTCGGTGCCGCAACACCTACAACTCTCGGACTCTCTCTAGTCCGTACACACCGCAAGCCCACAAGCTCGTCGAGATCGCACCTCAAACCAAGAGTTCACACACGAACTCTAAACCACGCGAACGCACTCGTCCGCCTCCTCAAAGTACAAAGAACAAGTTTTTGGTGATCATAACACTTTGATCACCTAAAAACTATCTCACTACAACACTCCTATAAGATAAATAATCAATGGGCTGCTCAAGTGTTTGTGAGAAAAACAAGGATGAGAGTGGTGGAGGAAAACTCAAGAAAAACTCTTTTAAACACTCTTGATAAAAACTCTCTTTTTGATTTGGAGATGAAGCTCTAAAACAAGTGGATATAACCACTGAAATGAGTGGGAAAAACTAGCCCAAAACTATTCTTGAAATCTTGTTGAAAACAGCCCCCAAATGCCCCAATTTATAGAGCTAGAAAAACTAGCCGTTGGGAGCCAGATGGCCTGACGGTCGACCGCCAACGGTCATTTTTCTGACCGTTGGGGCAGCGGTCGACCGGCCCGGTCGACCGAGCCTCTAGAACAGAGAACAGATTCTCTGTCGGTCGACCGCTCGGTCGACTGGGGGTTTCCAGAGAGCAGAAGCTCTACGGCGGTCGACCGACCCGGTCGACCGGCCCTCCAGTGCTCAAAGGCGTTCACATCTGTGCACGTCGGTCGACCGACCCGGTCGACCGGCTGAAGCCTGGAAACAGAATTCTGGGATTAAAAAGTTGGTCGTTTTGGCTTAAATAAAATCCCATAAAATACTGAAAAATCTACAAAAATAGTTTTACCAATATACTTTGATAAACAAACATGCTTGCACAAAATCAAGGCATGTTACAAATGATTTGGACTATTTTTGTAATATGAAAAAATTGGCTCAAATGAAAAACAGTATTTTCCAAAACTTGATTTTTTCTAAAACATGTTTTCCAAAACTTCTCCAAATATAAAAACAAGATATTTAAACTCATTTGAAGCATAGAGTGTATGGATATGATCCACTACACAAACATGGTGAAATATCTATGTTTTTGACATTAAGCTCTAAATATGGTTTTGGTTAAAACATATAAGCTAGAATACCAAAAACCAAATTTGTATTTTTCCAAAGTAAAAATTCTTTTCTAAAACAAACTAAATCAAGAGTGTGTGTGTGTATATGTACTTGAGCAATCCACCAAATATTCTATCCTTTACATTTTATCTAAAAATAAAATCTTCTAAAACAAACCTAGACACAAGTCTTCATCTTCTTGAAGTCTTCACTTGAAGCCTTCTCATCTTCTTGACTTGGTCCAAACATGATCCAATGGCTCTTGGATCAAATCGTGCTAGCTCCAAAACTTGACTTTAAATCCTTTGTTGAAGCTACGCACCTACTAAGATCTTGATCATAAATCTTTAACTAATTAAACACAAGATCATTAGTACTATAACTACATGAGTTGATCATCATCAAAACTAGAGTGATGGGCCTTTGGGCCAACACAAACTTCCTTAATAGCGATGTATCAATTGTATGTCTATCTAGCCCATGCATTCACCACTAAGGCACCATACCCTCTCACGTCATGTGAGAGCCACACCTACATCAAACACAAGTGGTGGAGATTTTGGTACCCATTTTCTTTTGGGTCCACAGGAGTTAGCATCAAATGGAACCCAAACATTTTTATTAGCAAAATTAATAGAATTTAACTTATCAAAGCAAAATTTTGCTAAATGCCTTTGCAGCCGCAATGTGTACATTTGTACACTCTAGCATGCACATGTGAATAAGTGTGATCATGATATGCAAAATGTGCAAATGTGTGCTGTGGGTGATATGCATGAACATGTGAAGCTTGTTTTCTTTGAAACAAGGTTTCCAATCTATTATGATTAAATGCACAATTGCTCAAAGTTGAGCTCAAACAATTTATTCTATTTTTCAAAAATTGAATCTCATTTTTATTAATGGTAGCATGAAGAGCATGGCAAGTATGAGAATTATCAACCTTTTTCTTTTTAAAAATATTTTCTTTTTCTTTTGACACAAATTTTCTTTTCAAAGTGTTGTTTTCTTCTAAAGCAATTTCTTTTTTCTTTTCCACCAAATTAATTTTATTCTTCAAAGAATTTTTTCCTTTACAAATCTCATTTAATTTAGAAAATAAGGAAATATTCTCCTTTTTCAAAGATTCATTTTCTTTAGAAATATTTTTCAATTTATTGTGAAAAGAATCTTTTTCTTTTGAAATGGACTCATATTTATTTTTCAATCTTTTATGGTCCTTTTTAAGTAAATCATATTTTTTAAGAAGTTGTTGACAAAAAGAAGTAAGATCATCATATGACATGTCAACATCCTCATCAAGCTCGGATTCGGAGTTTACCTCAAGGGGGTTATCCCCTTGGACCATGTAGCACAAATTGGAAGCATCACTTTCATCATCTGAGTCGTTCCCCGCATAATATTGCTTTTGTTCGCCAAGGGAGACTAAAGTGTTCCATACCACAAAAGCTGAATCAAAATTAGCAACCCTAGATAAATATTCATTATTTAAGGTAGATCTTAAAACATGAAGGGCTTTTGAGTTAGCCTCAAGATGCTTGTTATTACTAAAGTATGAATCCTTAATGGTAGCAAGATAAACATGAATGTCTAGGGCTTTGAGGTACATTGACATCTTAACTTTCCAAGTTTGGATGTTAAGAATATCAAACAAGGGAGGTGTCATGAAATCCATGTGTGTGTAAACAAATATTGTGATTAGCTAAAAATGAGAATCTTTAACTCAAGGTTGTTAGACCTAAATCAAGAGCACCAAGCTCTAATACCACTTGCAGGTCACCTAGAGGGGGTGAATAAGTGACTAGCTAATCTAATGAAGAATAATGCGGAATTAAAAAGTATTTAAGCAAACTAAAAATATTAAGCTAAACACACCAAAGTATAATACAAGAGTGTAGCTGAATTCTCGGTGAAGGGCTCTGGACTATCTCCTCAAGATTCCTCTAGATAAGAGTTGAGGTGCCTTTATGGCTCTCTTAGTTGAATACAAGTGTGAGCAAACAATCCCAAGCATATAACAATAAGGCACAAGATATATCAAGCATATAAAGATAAAAGTAATATAATCAAGCAAGATATAAACACAAGTGAGAGATAGAGAGAGAGCTATCGTAAACACAGGAGATTTATTTCGAGGTTCGAGCACCCTTACTTAACGTCCCCGCCTTCAACACTATGAAGGATTTCCACTAGAATCGATCCCACCGGATCACTCGGTGTTGCAACACCTATAAGAAGTTCACAGTAGAACTCTTGGACTCACTAGTCCCCTCACTTGTTCCAGCAAGAGCAACACAGGTAAGCACACTAGCTTGCCAAGACCGCACCTCTACACCGAGCTCCCACAAGAACTCGAAACAACACTAACCCGCAAGTTCGCCTCCTCAAATACAAGAATGAACACTTAGTGATCTAAACACTTTGATCACCTAGAAACACTGTCACAACAACTCTTCTATAGAATGGATATAGCAATGGAAAGCTCAAGTATGTGTGAGAAAAACTAGGATTGATTTGGTGGTGAAAAACTCAAGAAATCGCTTTTGAAAACACTCTTGATATACTCTCTTTTTGATATGGAAGTTTAAGCTCTAAAATAAGTGGAGATAAACACTTAGCAAGGTAGAAAAAACTAGCTTGAAAACTCTCCAAAAGTCTTATGGAAAACAGCCCAAAGTAGCCCCAATTTATAGGCTTCAAAAATGTAGCCGTTGGGGTCCAACTCAGCAGGATTCCCTGGCGGTCGACCGGTCGGTCGACCGAAAACTAGGCTATAAGCTAGCGGTCGACCGCCCGGTCGACTGGGGCCATTTACAGAGAGCAGAAGCTCTCTGGTGGTCGACCGTATGGTCGATCGGCCCTTGGCTATGCACGTTTGTGCACATCGGTCGACCGCCCGGTCGACCAACTTCCGGCTCTGTCAACCGGACGGTCGACAGCCAGACAGCCAGATCCAACATTTTTAAAGATGAAAACTCAGTCTTTTTACCTTTAATAAAATCCCATAAATTCTACAAAAATAAGTTCATTAATATACTTTGATATACAAACATGTTTGATTAAAAATCAAAACACGTTACAAACATTATGAACTATTTTTGTAATATAGAAATTTTAGCTTAAACAAAAAGCTGTATTTTCAAAAACAATTTTTTCAAAACTTCTCCAAATACAAAAACAAGATATTTTGAACACTTTTGAAGCTTAGTGTGTATGGATATGATCCACTATACATATATGATGAAATATCTATGTTTTTGACAATAAGCTCTAAAATAAGTTTAGATAAAACACACGTATATTTTGAAGCTTAAAAACCAAAGCGGTATTTTCTAAAACACATATAAATTTTGCGTGTGTGTGTATATGAACTTCAGCAATCCACCAACTAATCTATCCTTTACATTTTATCTAAAAAATAAAATCTTGACACTTACAAAAATCTGAACAAGTCTTGAAATCTTCTTCGTGAAAATCTTCTTCTCCCTCTTGACTTGGTCCAAACCTTGATCCAATGAGCTGGACTCCTCTTGAGTACTTGATGCAATCTTGATGCTCGAGCTCTTGAATCAACACGTGATAGCTCTAAAACTTGACTTCACATCCTTTGTTGAAACTAAACACCTACTAAGATGTTGATCAAATAACTGAGACTAATTAAATACAAGATCATTGTACTATAACTACATGAGTTAATCATCATCAAAACTAGAGTGATGCGCCTTTAGCCCAACAGTTTTGTCTCCTGAGGGATTTCAGCGGATTACACCAACAAAATTCATAACAAAAGAAATCAAATGTCAGTACTTTTGAAAACGCGTTTTGAAATAGAGAAGAGTGTTGAAGTATTTTTGCGAAAATATAAGTGATCAAAGGTCAGAGGTTAACCGGAAATTATTCTTCCTTAAACTAAGTTGAAATGCAAAATCTTGTTATAAATTTAATGTAAGAATTTATAATTGAATTGATTCTTTGATCTTTCAAAAAACTCTTAGAAAAATATGCACTTTGTGAACAGTGAAGATCTTTGGGATAGCGACTCTAACTTTCATGTCATTTATTTATATTATTCTTATTTTTTTTGTCTTCTCTTAGTTTTCTTAGGCTTTCTAGCTTATCCGGGTAGTGAGCCTTTAGCCAGTGACTCCCAAACCAGATAATTTTAGGGCACCAGATAAGAAAACATCCCTCGGACTTAAGGACTCGAGTAAACAAGGCCACAAAACTAAAGGAGATTACTTTGTTTTTGTGTCCACCATTTTAGATCTGAATAATCATGCTTCCTGAGGCATAATTACCCAACTTCAATAAGTGATCCTATCATCATTTCATTTTTTTAATATATATATTTTATGACATTTTCAGTCTTTGTTTCAATCCCAAAAATTATGTAAGTGTGAAGTGCATAAATCTAAGGCAAAAAATTCAAGATCAAATTATCTTTCCAATCTTACTTTCTTATCCTAAAATTTAAACAAGATCTATTATTTTGACTCAGTTTAAAATTTCATAATTTTAGGTCTTCCTAATTCCTAAGATAATCTTAATTTTCTTAAAAATAAATCAAAACTATTTCCCTTATGTCAAAAAGTGCTGTAAAAAGAAAAGAAAAAAGTTTTTATAGAAAAGAAAATTTTAAAAAGTTCCTAAAAAGAAGTGTAAAAGAAGAAAATTTAAAACTAACCTACATTAGTAAACCCTCCCCCACACTTATCTCATGCATTGTCCTCAATATATCGTGAATATGTACATACATGAAACAAATGAGAAGGAAAGGAAAATTACCTCATGGTGGTGGCTCCGGTGGTGGTCTAATTGGGCCAAGCGTTCTACCCAATCAAAAAATCCATGGATCTTGCAGAAACTCACCAGTGACCTCTCTAATATGACCCAGTAAAAGAATGATTGAGTGAATGATTTTATTTAAAAAATTATCCCCATCTAATTTTCAATTTTTTAAAAAAATTACTGAGTCATTTTCTTTAACAGTCGTGTCCAACAATGAAGTGTGATTTTGGGAGATAATTGATTTGGACTCAAATGGACAGGAACAAAAACCGATACCGACTCGGGAATTTGACTAAGATCACGTTGAGATTCAACAATAAGAGTCAAAATTGGTTCAAAAATAGGGTCCAAACCAAAGAATTGATGTTCACACACTTTCCCCATCAATGAAGTGTGATCATAAGATATTGGAGATTCAATTTCACGGTGTCCTGGTACAGGATTCAATGTTGACTCCGGAATAGAGAAAAAATCTAGTAAAGTTATCAGAATCATTATTGAATCAAAAAGTGAAGTGGAATTACCAACTTGAGGTTCAGGATCACTTTCAAGCTCAAGTTCAATTTTGGAAAAAGGATAACTTGTCAAAATGTCAATGTGATTTTCAAACCTTGGAGTTTGGTCAAGTTTCAATGGGTTTGCTGAAATTGAATCTTGATTTCCAAAAAAGCGTGATTCTTGGGTCCAATCGGTAGAGTTAGGGATATAAGGATTGGTAAAAGGTTGACAAGAAAGATGTTCCTTGCTCTCATTGATCAAACACTCATTATTGAGTCTAACCTACTGCTAGGCCGGGTGACAGAATTTTGAGTCTGAATTATGTCTTTCATACTCTTTGTAATTGGTTTTTCTTGAAAAGGTGAGTATGGAAGTTGATTTTGAAAATTATGGTGAAATTGTGAGTCCATCGGATTTTGCAGTTGCTGCTCGGACACACGCAAGGATTCCATACTCAAGTCTAGTATTGATGGTTGTTCATTTTGAATCGGTGAGATTGGAAAGATGAGGACTCTTGAAAATTTGGTTGAGATAATGAGTCCAATATATATTGAAATCATTGCACTTTTTCACAAAAGACTTCCAAATGCTTTTCTAACTCAGATTCTTCTTCAATTGGATGTTCTAGAAAAAAAGTATATGGAGTTTCATTTGGGAAGGATTGTGAATTGAGCAAATTTTGAATTTGTTGTTGGGACTCAAGCATGGCTTCCAAACTCCTTTTCAAATTAGATTTTTCTTTGGTTGGTGGGATAGAAAAGGAGAGTTGAATCCAAATCGGGGAATGAAAATTGTGGACAAGGTTGTTGAAAATTTGATTTGGGGGAGGTGAATCCCCATGAACTCTGTGAAGAGTTAAAATTATTTTGAAAATTATAGTCATAGGATTGGGGATATGGGTCATATTTAGTCGGATAATCCCAATTCGGCATATATGATTGGTTCATGTTGTACATAGCCGGGTTGGAGTTATCCGAGTCAAATAAGGTCGGGATGAAATATGGATTCATATTATGATTGAAAGAATTATTGTTGTTAAAATTCATTTCACAATATACAAAAAAGAAAACAAACAAACAAACAAAGAGAAAGAGAAAGAAAACAAGCCTTTGCTAGGGTTAACTTAGCCCTATATGACTCCTAACTGGTTAGGCTATCCACGGGGGTACATTGTCAGAATCTAACCATAAGTTATTGGCCAGGTAGGGGCAAGATCAGTGGGAGGTATCCGTGCCAGAGCAACGGACCTAATTATGTCAAACCACTGTTCTTCGAGGTTTCACCTCTCAATCCCCAACTTTAGTCACTGATTTGACAAGAGTCAACTTCTAACAACTTTCCCCTTAGGTTAATCTCTTAAATGAGTCCGAGATGTCCCTAGGGGCCAACGTCTAGCAATTTTTATTAAGGCTTGGGTTGTGTGAGGGGGAGGTGATTTTTCGGCTAAGGGAGGGTAATGACTTCCCCACCTTATGTGGTATTGGTTTTTTGCCCTTAAGTTCAGGTCGTGCAAGTGTGCAATATAGATAAGAATGAACACACAAAGAGAGTAAATCACCTACATGTTTTATCCTAACTATATGCTATGCAATATGTACACCTCAGTCAAGATCACAATAACATAATAACAAAATACAGTATATTGGAATTGAAATTGACACGTGCCTAGATGTAAATGTCTAAGCTATTTTAAAGCATCCAATTTCTGTATTTTAGTTCTTAAATTATTATAGTGCACAGATAACAAATATTAGCAACAGAATATAAAAATATACAAGAATTTACCCAATCACACAAGAACAAGTGTGGACTTCTGCAATGCTAAAAATTTGATCTGCCCACCAAAAATAAAGAAGAAAAGTCAACAAAAACGTGAAATCAAACCAGTCTCATCCCCGGCAACGGCGCCAAAATTTGATCGGGAGAAAACTGCGCACGAAAAATGTATGTTTTGAAATCAAGAGTTAAAATGTGTATGCTTTGGCTTCCTCGATACTTCCGTTATAGCATAGAGGCTAAAACGAGTCGATCCACAATGATGGGAGGCGATTGAAGCTTACACGGTATGTTCACATGTATGTTAAAAGTTCTTCAATGTTTGAAAGAATGAAAAAAAATAAAGAATGAAAAGAGAAGTACGGTGAAACACAAAGAAGTGGGAAACATAGAAAAGAATATATTTTTGGTTTTTTTTAGTATTTCTAAATCAAAGTGAAAAAGAAAGAAAACTCATGACTACTAACTACTAATGGCTCCACTAACCATGCTAACATCTTAGTGATAGTTGCCTCACATATATCATTGGACTTCACTAGTCCTTGGTTCAAGAACGTTTTAAAGCATAACCCATATGATAACTTTCACATCAAAACTCAACATAACAAGTGCAAGCTACACTTAAACCATCAAAACTAAATAAGAGTAAGTATGGAGTAAAGTAATGTTAGCTTGTTAGAGAGTTAGGATGTTAGAGTGTTAAATCCATTATCATGAGCCATTAATGGCTCTTGCAAGAGCAAGACCAAGTAGAGGCTATTAGATTCATGTGGATTATCAAGTAAGAAGTTATCAAGTTAGTGGTTAGTAGTTAGTTGCCATGAGAGAAAATTAGCTAAACATGTAAAAGGAGTTAGAGAGAAGAAAACAAAGAGAGGTAAAGAGAGAACCTTTCATAACTTGTCACCTTCTATTACAAGCACTCTTACTTTCCAACCATGTACCACTCTCTCTCCTATTACAAGATTTAAGGGAAATGGAAAATACAAAGAGGAAGAAGAAGAACAACTAACCTAAACTACCCTAAACTATAACATGGAGAAGAAAAATTACACTACTCTCTGTCTTTTTTCATCTTCAGAACCCCAGGGGGGCATTTATAGGCACCAGGGGAAAGGGGGCCTGGAGGACAACCCCTAGCCCAAAGTACGGACGCGGGCGCGGCCGTGCCTGTATGGCCTCCGAAACGCGGCCAAAGCCGTGTTTCTGCGGCTGTACCAGAGCGGCGCGCACAACGCCGCCTGCTGCGCGCCACTCGTTTGTCTCCCTGTCAACTGCATGTTTTGGTTTCTAGTTTTGGGCCCCTGGTTTTGACGAAACTGCTCTCCAAAGTCAATGGCTATATTATAGGCCTTTAATCACTCATTAAATGGTGATTTAGGGTCTTCTTCTTCATTGCACACCATGGACCTAGAAACATACAAGAGAGGTATTATTAGCAGAATTTAATATGAAATAAATGTGAAGATGTGATATGAAATATGCAGTTTTAAAGACTAATCAGCCATAGATCCTGAGCCTGTTCATGCGTACTCTGAAGAGGATGAAAACTCTGAGGTCCCTCTACTTTCAAGAAGTCTCTGAACAAAGGGTCCCGTGGTGATTACGATGGACGTATTACCGGCGGAAGTCACGGGAAGACAGACCTCTAGAGGGGAGCCCATATCGGTATCTACTGAGGTTGTTCCCTCGAGTTTCTTTCAGGGTCAAAGGATGATCATCGACCTAATTGACATCCATCTAAGCTCCTCAGTGGAGATATATCCTCAGTGGAAGTTCCAGAGCGAAGTCCCGTTGCTGGGCTTGTTGGGATTGAGCTTCCTACTATAGGAGTTCATCCTACTCTTGTGTCATTCTCATCTTCGAGCGAGAAGCTGGATTATTCGGGAAGGGATGATGTGCATTCTACTCCTGATACCAGTAAACATTCTTATTTGGTTGAAGAGGAGATGCAGGTGGCTGCTCCGGGAATAGAGCCGACGTCCAGAGAAACTTCAAATATTGAAGGTATTCTTTCCTTTCTCAATCATCATTCTATTTTTTAGCCCTGAGATTAACATTGTTTAGTTGAAATGACAGCAGAAGATACCATACTAGCCCAAGCAGTGGTTGCTACTCAAGAAGCCGTCACAATTTTGGCTTCTAAAACTCTTGTGGTGACCTCAGAAATGAGAGAATTGATTGTCCAGCTTGCGCCTGTACTCCTTGGAGGGACGAGTGCACCACCTCCTCCTTGTGAGAGCATTACTACCACCATTATGGGGACTAAGTCTAGCAGTGCTTCGCCGGTACTGATGTCAGTTACGGATATCATGGAAGAACTTACCCTCCAAATAGTGGAGCATTTCTTTGTGATGATGAGGTATTGCATCGAGTTGATACTCTTTGGGCGAACTCCTTTCGAATTTGTGTGATCACTCCTTGAGAACCAAATTGAAAATATCAAATAAACTGGAGGTTTTGGTCGTGTAACAGTATACCAGGCATTAGTTGAGCGGCTGAGCATATATTTGGAGGATCTTAGGAACCTAGAGAGAGCCAATCTAGCTATCGATGCTCAGCAAGTGTCAGAGGACCTTTTATCAAGCAGGAGCAGAAATGAAAAGAGATTGAATAATAGATAGCTAAGTGCACCCACTATATTGATACTTCCAGGGTCAGCTATCTGGGGGGCTTAACTGATGACCTCCATCAATCTGAAGTCATTTCCAAAGCTATGGAGGATGTCATCGCAAGTGCTTGTGTGGCGATTGCTAAGGCGCAAGCCTTAATTCAAGATCATGAGCTGAAACTTGCAAATGAGAAGAAGAGGGTGGAGGAGCTTGAGACCACTAGGCATTGGGTGTGAAAAGAGCTCAATGACTAGTCTTCTAAACTAGAGACTCTTCAGGCACAACGGGCTCCAAAGACCCTTTTGTTCTGGCTGAGGTTGAGGCGGCGCGCCAAAGGGATATCGAGCGCCTCAGGAAACAAATACAATTTCTTGCTTAACAAGTGACTTTCTGTTCTTTTTTTTTGTAACACTCCATCTTACTGAATAAGAGAGTGTTTGTATCACTTTCAATTTTTGATATAAATAAAAGTGATAATTTTGCCTTCATTTTGTCTTAACTTTCTTTTTGTGTCTTGAAAATTAGACAAATGAAAGCGATTATCTTTGATTTGCTAGAGGTGACGAGTAACATAGCAACTCAAGGTTTGGAAATTTCATTAAAGAATTCAAACAGGTTACTGTCAGAGGTGTGATATTAACTTCACAAAAGTTGGATTCGTGACCTGAACGAATTTTGTGGACTTGCTATCATGTTGATGAGAATAACAAATAGAGTTAAATCCACTTGGGATTTATGAAAATTTTTTCCGTCAGAGGTGTAAAGTTAACGTGACGGGTTAGGATTTACAGTTAGAAGAAAACTAAATTGTCAAAGGTGTAGTGTTTAACTTGACAAGGATGTGAATGCTAGAGGTGTGATATTAACTTAACATTTCGGGATCTCGTTTTCATTGAGAAAACTGAGAAAGTCACTGTCATAGGTTTAATATTAACTTAACAATGAGGTGAATGTTAGAGGCGTGATATTATCTTAGCATTTGACATCTCGGCTTCGATAAGAAAGCTCGAGGGAAGATCATTGTCATAGGTATAGTATTTAACTTAACAATAAAATAGATGCTTGAGGTGTGATATTTATCTTAGCATCGAATATATCATTTTTGGCAGAAAAATTGAGAAAAATCAATGTCATAGGTGTAGTGTTAACTTGACAAGGATTTATATTGCAATGCGAGCACTTTGGTCAGAGGTGTGGTGTTAACTTGACCGAGAGATTTTTACAATTTGAGTAACTTTGTGGACTTGTCATTCTATTAAAGAGAATTGACAAGTTGAAATTTTGATCAGAGGTGTGGTGTTAACTTGACCGAGGGATTTTGCGATCTGAGCAATTTTGTGGACTTGTCATTCTATTGAAAAGAATTGACAAGTTGAAATTTTATCCACTGGGAATATTGAAGAAAATCACTGTTAATAGTATAATATTAACTTAATAGTGGGTTCGATTACGATATGAGCAATCTTGGTCAGGGTGTAATATTAACATGACACGTTTGATTTGTGATTATTTCACTGTGGAAACAATTATAACTTTTTTTGAGGTCTTACCATTCCATGGACGAGAATTGGTAAGAGATTTTGGAAGGGAAAGCAGCATCAGTCCCTCAGAATTTTTAACAAATCCTCAGTTATCAACGAATTTGGTATGCCTTTACCAACTACCATTTGCGTTAGGCTAGCCATGCTATTTCCCTCAGCATGATGAGTTGTCGAGGATTTTCCGTTGGACTTAAACACCAACTACTTTCTCTATCCTTTAGCTGCGGAGACGTCAGATGTTCATAGATAAACTAGAGAAGAGTGATAAGGCTTAAATTTGACATTTTGCCTGTCCTTTCTTTAATGTTTACATGGTCGGCTTGGCGTCGATCGACCATGATGTGATCCGTCAAAGGAAGAAGCTCATCTTTGGCGCTCTTCCAAACATTGTGGATCTCGAAGCTTTGATCAGAGTGTAGTGTTAACTTGATCACGAGAAAAGTGACAAGTCTAAACCGAAGTTTCATACTTTGTCTCTTCGATGTTAACATCATGCATCGTGATGTTAGCAATGTTCGATCGGCTTAGCGTCGGTCGACCATGATGTGATCTGTCAAAGGAAGAAGCTCTTCTTTGGCGCTCTCCAAGCATCTTGGATCTCAAAACTTTGATCAAAGATGTGGTATTAACTTGATCATGAGAAAAGTGACAGGACTAAAACTGAAGTTTCGCATTCGATGTTAACACCATGCATCGTGATGTCAACAATGTTCGATCGGCTAAGCGTCGGTCGACCATGATGTGATCCGTCGAAAAAAGAAGCTCTTCTTTGGCACTCTTTCAAGCATCTTGGATGTTGAAGTTTTGATCAGAGGTGTGATATTAACTTGATCATGAGAAGAGTTGATCTAGCCAAGCCTACACAGAAAAATACAGACTTTTAGGAACAGTGCTAGGTCCTTGATGCTACCGTGTAGCCTAGGGCTAACGGGTCGCGATCCTCAGGGAGGGACAGCGATGGAAACTTTATAGTAAGTTTCTTCTTTTAATTAACTAAAAAAGATTTAAGAGTTCTCTTCTCAGTTTTAAAAGAAAATAAAAATAGTTAAGAAGGAGATGTAGAAGAAGAGATGGTGGTATTGTTGTTATTTTATGTATAAAAGAAAAGGAAATAAAAAGAGATAAAGAAAATTGTTGGTACAAAAATCAGAAATAAAAAGAAATAAAAGAAAAGTATTTAAAATGGTTTTGTTAATTCAAAAGAAAAGAAAAACAAGTTCAAAGAAAAAGAATTAAAAGAAAAAGTGTTAATTGAAAATTGTTAAATTAAACTAAGAAAGAAAAATAGAAACGACATAAAGGAAGAAAATTTACCTCTGCTGTAGATTAATATATCATGATTAGATGTGAAGTAATGTAAAGCAAAGTTGTAGAAAGAAGTACATGAAAGCAGTGGCTGGCCAGATTGACTACGATGAAGAAAAATGAGAAACCGCTATTGTTTGTCACCTTCAATATAAACTTCTTGAAGAAAAAATTAGATAGTGTCGCTCTACAATAACTCTTCCTCTCTTTTAATCATGTAACTCTCTTTAACTTAAAAATAAAATAAAAATAATAAAAATTACATTGAAGAAGAAAAGAAAAACCTAAACTAAAGCTCTCTCTTTGAGATAGTGCCCTTTCTGCCTTCGAGGTATGAGGGTATTTATAGGAGAAAACTAGAGGGATAGGAAGTGTATGAAGATAAGAGGAGCTGACTATTTCTGAATTTGAATCCTCCCCTTATCTTCAAACTTGATTTGATTTATCCAAAATTTTATGTAGAAATTCAATTCTGATCCACCCCTTGTTATAATGTTGATTATTGAATATGACTTATAAAATTATAGAACTAGAAATAGTGATCAACATAAGATTATAGCCCTTTAAGTTTTTTTCTAAATCATCTTGAATCATCAGATTTGAGTTTTGGTAACGAAAGTTATGATTAAAATTCTAAAATATATCCAATCTGAATCTAAATTACTTCATCTTATCCGTTGATCTTCTCTCTATCCATTTATTCTCTTGGATTTTCAATTTGTCTTATAGAATTAATAAGATATCCATTTATCTTCATCAAAACTGATAGGATCTTCAAACAATCCATTTTTCCTTAAAATTAGATGATATTATCTTATCTGATATATCCAGTTTGATATATCATAGCTTTTAGAACCTTTGGATTTGAATCGATCCTCTTTCTTTTGAACTTTTAGACTTAATTGGATAAATTTCATGCTTATCTTCTTCCTATCATACCCTGCATGAATTAGGACATTAAGACAAGTTATTTGCAATATTTATTACAGAATATATACAGGAATGTAATAATATTTATGCAATATATGTGTCCAAACACACCCCCACACTTATCTTTTGCTCGTCCTCGAGCAAAACAAAGAGAAAAAAAACTAAACTGACCTAACCTAACTCACTTTCATAGGAATCACAGTTGCATTGAGCACATGCAACAAGCCGTTAAACCTCTAGGTTACCCCTATAGGACGAGTTTTGTCTCATGAGGGTTTTCAGTAGGTTTCATCCACAAAATCCATGAAGAAAAAGAAATGAATTGTTAGTATTTTTTTGAAAACGCATTTTGAAAGAAAAAAATATTTGAGGTATCAATATAAAATTCAAGTAATCTATAAGTCATAGGATGATCAAAACTTAGTCATTCCTATACTTAGTCTTTATTCAAAAACTTATTTTCAATTAAGGTAAGGATTAAAATTGTATTTCTCATCTAGTCTATTATTTTACCCTAAGTCATATGCATCTTTTGACTGTGAAAATTTGGCTCAGTATTCTTCAACTCTAACTCTTATGCCTTATTATTTTCTTTTTTCTTTTTTATTTATGACGGTAATATTCCTTAACTCCATTAGGCTTTTTAATTCGTCCTTGTCACGAGCCTTAGTTGGTGACTCCCAAACCAGACGATTTTAGGGCACCGGGTGAGAAAACAGAAATACACCTAGAGGGGGGTGAATAGGTGTACTAACTAATCTAATGATAAATGAAGCGAAATTAAAACTCAATTGCAACACACTATGTGTAAGCAAAGAGTGTAGCCGAATTCCCAGTGAGAGCTCTGGACTATTGACTAGTCTCTAATATTACAAAATTTTTTCCACATCTGCATATTTATTTTATATAAAATACTGCTAATAATGGTTTGCTTGTGTGATTCTAGGTCCATGGTGTGCAATAAAAAAGAAGACCCAAAATTACTATATAATGGGTGATTAAAGGCCTATAATATAGCCATTGACCTTAGAGAGCAATTTCATCAAAACCAGGAGCCCAAAATCAGAAACCGGGATATGCAGCCGACAAGGGAACAAGCGGGCAGCGGACGGCGCTGCGTGCGCCGCCAAGGTACAGCAGTGGAAACGCGGCCTGGGCCACGTTTTCGCGGCTCTGGTGTGGAGCCACGCGCCAGGATTTGACGCGCGGCTCCGTACAGTCCCTCT
Source organism: Agave tequilana (assembly GCA_038442645.1). Taxonomy (NCBI): domain Eukaryota; kingdom Viridiplantae; phylum Streptophyta; class Magnoliopsida; order Asparagales; family Asparagaceae; genus Agave; species Agave tequilana. Next base: position 690,091 of record JAVJIF010000441.1, read on the forward strand.
AGTGCCTAATTTTGCCTATAAGTATCCCTTTGTATTATGCATTGGGAGAAATATAAAGAGTAGTATAGTTTTCTTTCCATGTTGTAGTTTAGGTTAGTTCTTCTTCTTCCTCTTTGTATTTTTCATTTTTTGTAGATCTTGTAATAGGAGAGAGAGTGGTACATGGGTGGAAAGAAAGAGTGTTTGTAATAGAAGGTGACAAACTATGAAAGGTTCTCTCTTTAGCTCTCTTTGTTTTTTTCTCTATAACTTCTTTTACATGTTTAGTTAATTTTCTCTCATGACAACTAACTACTAACCACTAACTTGCGAACTTCTTACTTGATAATCTACATGAATCTAATAGCCTCTACTTGGCCTTGCTCTTACAAGAGCCATTGATGGCTCATGATGATGGATTCTAACACTCTAACATCCTAACGCTCTAACAAGCTAACATTAGTTTACTCCATTCTTGCTCTTGTTTAGTTTTGATGGTTTAAGTGTAGCTTGCACTTGTTTGTTAAGTTTGGATGTGAAAGTTATTGTATGGGTCATGCTTTGAAACGCTCTTGAAAAAAGGACTAGTGATGGCCAATGATACATGTGAGGCAACTATCACTAAGAGGTTAGCATAGTTAGTAGCCATGAGTTTTCTTTCTTTTTCACTTTGTTTTAGAAATACTATTCAAAAACCACAAATATATTCTTTTCTATGTTTCTCACTTCTTTGTGTTTGACCGCACTTCTCTTTTCATTCTTTATTTTCTTTTCTTTTCATTCTTTCAAACATTGAAGAACCATTAACACACACGTGAATCAACCGGTAAAGCTTCTATCACTTCCCGTCCCTGTAGATTCGACCCGTTTAGCCTCTATGCTATAACAAAAGTATCGAGGAAGCCAAAGCACACACACTTTAAATCTTGATTTCAAAACAAACACTTTTCGTGCGCGATTTTTCCCGATCACAGTTTGGTGCTGTTGCTGGGGATGGGAATGGTTTGATTTCACGTTTTTGTTAACTTTTCTTCACTGTTTTTGGTGTGCAGGTTAAAGTTTTAACATTGCAGAAGTCCACACTTGCTTTTGTGTGGTTAGGTAAACTCTTGTAAATTCTTATATTCTGCTGCTAATTTTTGTTTATATTACCTGTGCACTGTAATAATTTTAAGAACTAAAATACGAAATTTGGATGCTTTAAAACGGTTTAGACATTTGCATCTAGGCACGTGTTAATTTCAATTCCAATATACTGTATTTTGTTCTTGTGTTGCTGTAATCTTGACGGAGGTGTACATATTGCATTGCATATAGTTAGGACAAACACGTGCGTGATTTACTCGCTTTGTGTGTTCATTCTTATCTATATTGCGCACTTGCACGAACTGAACTTAAGGGCAAAACCCAATACAACATGAGGTGGGGAAGTCGTTACCCTCCCTTAGCCCAAAAATCACCTCCCCACTCACACAAACCAAGCCTTAATAAAATTTTCTAGACGTTGGCCCCTAGAAACATCTTGGACTCATTTAGGAGATTGATCTAAGGGGAAAGTTGTTAAAGTTTGACTCTTGTCAAATCAGTGTCTAAGGTTGGGGATTGAGAGGCGAAACCTCTAAGAATAGTGATTTGGCATAATTAGGCCCTTTGCTCCGGCACAGATACCTCCCACTGATCTTGCCCGTACCTGGCTGATTAACTCGTGGTCAGATTCTGACAATGTACCCCCCATGGACAATCTAACCAGTTAGGAGTCGTCAGGTCTAAGTCAACCCTAGCATAGGCTTGTTTTCTTTTTCTTTTTCTTTTTCTTTTTCTTTGTTTGTTTGTTTGTTTTCTTTTTTTGTAAATTGTGAAATGGATTTTAACAACAATAATTTTTCAATCCTAATATGAATCCATATTTCACCCCGACCTCATTTGACTCGGATAACTCCGACCCGGCTATGTACAACATGAACCAACCTTATATGCCGAATTGGGATTATCCGACTCAATATGTGCCCCAGTCCCAATACTATGAACAAAACTTAAATAATCATCCCCACTCTTCACCGAGTCAATGGGGATACAACTCCCCCGAGTATTATGGTCAACCACCTTATCAACATCCAGCTTCATATACTCCTTCCCCCGAACAACCATTAGAAGAACAAATTGACTAGGAAAAGAGGATGGAAGCCTTAGAAGAACTCAAGCGACGAATTCAAAATCTAGAGGACTTGAAATCCCATCAAAGTTTTCAAATCCAAGATCTTTACTCCATTTTTCATGTCCCATAAGAACATACCGACTTAGAAAGAGTACGAAATCCATGATTCAATTCCAAAGCAATCCCTTCAAAATGATAGAAGCAAGACTATGTCGATTGGAAAACATGTGTAAGAATAAGGAAACTCTCCCTACCCAATCTTTGACTATTCCTAACACTTCTAATCATATTGATGAAAATCAAAAATCATGGAATCTTGAAGACTTTGACCAAGATTCAATTTCACCACAAAACTTTGAACTTGACCAATATATACCCATTGATAAATTGGCAAGTTTTCATTTCAATAAAATTGAACTTGAATATGAATGTGAACCCGACCTACAACTTTATGATTCAATTTCAATCTTTGAATCTATGTTGACTCCGGCATCCTTATCCAAGTTGGACCTATTGCCCGAGCCAACATTGATTCCTGTATCTATGAATTTAGAAACTGAACCACTTCTTTTGGATAGTCACATTTCATTGATGAGAATAGAATGTGAAATTAAATTCTTTGATTCGGACTCAACTCTTGAACCTAAACCGACTCTCAAACCCAAAGTTGATTTTCCTGAGTTAGTTTTGATTCCCGACATTTCAAAGCCCAAATCATCCATTCCATAAAATCACATTCTATTGTTGGACCAAGGTATTGACCAGAATGACTCAGTGATGATCTTCCAAGATTGGTCATGTAAAGCGAATAATTTTCATGATAGGATCTTGCATGATCATATTAAAATTGGGAATTGTAAATATGTTAATAAAAAAGAGGTCAATAAAGGTGGATTACGTGAGCCACCACGTTATCTTGATCGGGTAGCAACGCTTGGCCCAATCAGACCACCACCGGAGCCACCACCATGAGGTAATTTTTCTTCCCTTTCCATCTGTTTCATGTATATACACATTCACGATGTATTGAGGACAATGCATGAGATAAGTGTGGGGGAGGGTTTACTAACGTAGGTTATTTTTAAATTTTCTTTCTTTTACACTTCTTTTTAGAAAATTTTAGAGAAACCCCTTTCCTTTCTTTTTACAAAACTTTTTGAAATAAGAGAAATAGTTTTGATTTATTATTAAAAGAATTAAGATTATCTCAGGGATTAGGAAGACCTAAAATTATGAAATTTTAAACCGAGTCAAAATAATAGACTTGTTTAAATTTTAGGATAAGAAAGTAAGATTGGAAAGATAATTTGATCTTGAATTTTTTGCCTTAGATTTATGCACTTAACACTTACACAATTTTTGGGATTAAAAGAAAGGGTGAAAATGTCATAATATATATATATATATATATAAATGAAATTATGATAAAATCACTTATTGAAGTTAGGTAATTATGCCTCAGGAAGCATGATTATTCGGACCTAAAAGGTGGACATAAAAAATCATAAATAATCCCCTTTAGTTTTGTGGCCTAGTTTACTTGAGTCCTTAAGTCTGAGAGATATTTTCTCATCTGGTGTCCTAAAACTTTCTGATTTGGGAGTCACTGGCTAAAGGCTCACTACTCGGGTAAGCTAGAAAGCCTAAGAAAACTAAGGGAAGAAAAAAAAAGAAAAAAATATTAAATAAATGGCATGAAAGTTAGAGTCGTTATCCCAAAAATCTTCACAGTTCACAAAGTGCATATTTTTCTAAGAGTTTTATGAAAGATCAAAGAATCAATTCAATTTTAAATTCTTATATTTAATTTATAACAAGATTTTGTATTTCGACTTAGTTTAAGGAAGAATAATTTCTAGTTAACCTATGACCTTAGATCACTTATATTTTCACAAAAGTACTTCAATAATTTTCTCTATTTCAAAAATGCGTTTTCAAAATACTAACATTTGATTTCTTTCTTTATGGATTTATTGGCTGTAATCTGCTGAAAACTCTCAGGAGACAAAACTCCTCCTATAAGGAAAACGTAGAGGTTTAACGGCTTGTTGCACATGCTCAGTGCAATCGCGTCACCTGTGAAAGTGGTATAATAATTTCTTTAGTTTTTTGTTTTACTCAGGACGAGCAAAAGATAAGTGTGGGGGTGTCATTAGTCTCTAATATTGCATAATTTTTACCACATCTGCACATTTATTTTATATAAAATACTGCTAATAATGGTTTACTTGTGTGATTCTAGGTCCATGATGTGCAATAAAGAAGAAGACCCTAAATCACCATTTAATGGGTGATTAAAGACCTATAATATAGCCATTGACCTTGGAGAGCAGCTTCGTCAAAACTAGTGGCCCAAAATCAGAAACCGGGATATGCAGCCGACAGGGGGACAAGCGGGCAGTGCGCAGCAGTCGGCGCTGCGCGCGCCGCCCAGGTACAGCCATGAAAACGCGGCCTGGGCCGCGTTTTCGCGTCTCTGGTGTGGAGCCGTGCGCCAGGATTTGACGCGCGGCTCCGTACAGTCCCTCTGGTGCCCAATTTTGCCTATAAATACCCCTTTGTATTATGCATTGGGAGAAATACAGAGAGTAGTATAGTTTTCTTTCCATGTTGTAGTTTAGGGTAATTTAGGTTAGTTCTTCTTCTTCCTCTTTGTATTTTTCATTTTTTGTAGATCTTATAATAGGAGATAGAGAGTAGTACATGGATAAAAAGTAAGAGTGCTTGTAATAGAAGGTGACAAGCTATGAAAGGTTCTCTCTTTACCTCTCTTTATTTTCTTCTCTCTAACTTCTTTTACATGTTTAGCTAATTTTCTCTCATGGCAACTAACTACTAACCACTAACTTGCTAACTTCTTACTTGATAATCCACATGAATCTAATAACCTTTACTTGGCCTTGCTCTTGCAAGAGCCATTGATGGCTCATGATGATAGATTCTAACACTCTAACATCCTAACTCTCTAACAAGCTAACGTTATTTTACTCCATGCTTGCTCTTGTTTAGTTTTGATGGTTTAAGTGTAGCTTGCACTTCTTTGTTGAGTTTGGATGTGAAAGTTATCGTATGGGTCATGCTTTGAAACGCTCTTGAATCAAGGACTAGTGATGGCCAATGATACATGTGAGGAACCTATCACTAAGAGGTTAGCATGGTAAGTAGAGCCATTAGTAGTTAGTAGGCATGAATTCTCTTTCTTTTTCACTTTGTTTTAGAAATACTATTCAAAACCACAAATATATTCTTTTCTATGTTTCCCACTTCTTTGTGTTTCATCGTACTTCTTTTTTCATTCTTTATTTTATTTTCTTTTCATTCTTTCAAACATTAAAGAACCATTAACACACACGTGAATCAACCGGTAAAGCTTCTATCGCTTTCCGTCCCTGTGGATTCGACCCGTTTAGCCTCTATGCTATAAGGGAAGTATCGAGGAAGCCAAAGCACACACACTTTAAATCTTGATTTCAAAAGATACACTTTTCCTGCGCGGTTTTTCCCCAATAAAAGTTTGGCGCCGTTGCCGGGGATGGGAACGGTTTGATTTCACGTTTTTGTTAACTTTTCTTCTCTGTTTTTGGTGTGCAGGTTAAAGTTTTAGCATTGCAGAAGTCCACACTTGCTTTTGTGTGGTTGGGTAAACTCTTGTAAATTCTTATATTCTGCTGCTAATTTTTATTTATATTACTTGTGCACTGTAATAATTTTAAGAACTAAAATACGAAAATTTGATGCTTTAAAACGATTTAGACATTTACATCTAGGCACGTGTCAATTTCAATTCCAATATACTGTATTTTGTTCTTATGTTGCTGTGACCTTGACGGAGGTGTACATATTGCATTGCATATAGTTAGGACAAACATGTGGGTGATTTACTCGCTTTGTGTGTTCATTCTTATCTATATTGCACACTTGCACGAACTGAACTTAAGGACAAAATCCAATACGATATAAGGTGGGAAAGTCTTTACCCTCTCTTAGCCCAAAAATCACCTCCCCACTCACACAACCCAAGCCTTAATAAAATTTGCTAGACGTTGGCTCCTAGGGACATCTCAGACTCATTTAGGAGATTGACCTAAGGAGGAAGTTATTAGAGTTTAACTCTTGTCAAATCGGTGTCTAATGTTGGGGATTGAGAGGCTAAATCTCGAAGAACAGTGGTTTGGCATAATTAGGCCTGTTGCTCTGGCCGGATACCTCCCACTGATCTTGTCCCTATCTGGCTGATTAACTCCTAGTCAGATTCTGACAATGTACCCCCCGTGGACAGTCTAACCAGTTAGGAGTCGTCCAGGTCTAAGTCAACCCTAGCATAGGCCTGTTTTCTTTTTCTTTTTCTTTTTCTTTGTTTGTTTGTTTGTTTGTTTTCTTTTTTTGTAAATTGTTAAATGAATTTTAACAACAATAATTTTTTTTAATCCTAATATGAATCCATATTTCACCCCGACCTCATTTGACTCGGATAACTCCGACCCGGCTATGTACAACATGAACCAACCTTATATGCCGAATTGGGATTATCCGACTCAATATGTGCCCCAGTCCCAATACTATGAACAAAATTGGAATAATCATCACCACTCTTCACTGAGTCAGTTGGGATACAACTCCCCAGAGTATTATGGTCAACCACCTTACCAACATCCAGCTTCATGTACTCCTCCTCCTGAAAAACCATTAGAAGAACCAATTGACTGGAAAAAGAGGATGGAAACTTTAGAAGAACTCGAGCGACGAATTCAAAATCTAGAGGACACGAAATCCCATCAAAGTTTTCAAATTCAAGATCTTTACTCCATTTTCCATGTCCCACAAGAACATACCGACTTAGAAAAGAGTACGAAATCCATGATTCAATTCCAAAGCGATCCCTTCAAAATGATAGAACAAGACTTAGTCGATTGGAAAACATGTGTAGGAATAAGGAAACTCTCCCTACCCAATCTTTGACTATTTCTAACAGTTCTAATCATATTTGTAACACCCCGATCCTGCGGGTACGGAGACGTTACTGCGACGTATATACGCAGGGCGGAAATACCCTCACGTATATACGCTAAGCATTAGTACAGGTAAGAATCAGAGTACGGAAGCACCTAGTGCATTATACATTCCAACATATGAGTACAATTACAAAGTTACCACCAGATGTGACACAATATTACATGAATATTACATCACTAATATGCGCAATCGCGAGAATAAAAAATGATATTCAAGTATGAACAGTACAATATGGAGGCTCAGAGTCATAACAGGAAAACTCTAGAGCCGAGCAGAGAGCCTGGAAGGATAGAGCTTTGGACGGTCTACTGGGGATCCACGCTTTAATTGCGCCACTCTGATCAGCAACTGGCAGAATCCACATGCTCCAAGCTCCATGACCTGGACGTGAGGATCCAGAGAAGTCAGAACTCCCCAGCGAGTGGTGATGCTAAGGCCAAGTGGCGTGCTGAGATAAGCACATGTGTATCGATACATCCAAGTCATAAATATGCATTGAAAATCGTGTTGTGAGCACCAGTATGCAGGAGCAAGTAGAGAGACAGTAATCGATATCAAGCCGGGAACATGTATGATATAAGATGATAAGAGCAGGTAACGAGGCGATGAATAAAGTAGACAAGGCAACACCAGATATCTCCTAAACTAGCATAAAACCGATAAAACCGAATAAAACTGATTATGAGCAAAACCGATCGTACAAGCTCAGGTCACGGCTCCATGAGACTAGTACATCGAAGGAATAATCCAAACAAGGAAACCCTTATCTATATACCTTTATCCTATGTCACCGTAATCCAAGCGCATACAACTCGAGTTACAAAACAACACAACAAATTGTATATTAGCGTCTTATTTTAATTAGAGCCGTCTAAGTTGTAGGCTTCAGTATGCGTCCCATTTTATATACTTCCACTTACAACTTATAAAGCAAGTTATTTGGAAACTGATGAATTTTGACGAATCATGTTTAGGATGGGTCCCGTACATGCCCGGGACAACGGTCCAGGAGTATCCGGTGCTGAGCCGGAACGTACCGCTAGGTACTGGGACTTATTTACGCCCGAATAGGAATAGAATATCGCAGATCCCATAGAAATAGGCCTAGGGCATGTGCATACTCGGCAGGAATAAATAGGAGTAGGGGTGCCAGCACACCCTACGGAATCCCTGGTGGCCGCCAGGTGATCCCTCAAGTATGTGGCCACGCGTGACTCGATAATGTTGGCCCAAAGGCCTATCACCCTAGTTTTGATGATGATCAACTCATGTAGTTATGATTACTAATGATCTTGTGTTTAATTAGTGACAGATTCATTATCAAGATCGTAGTAGGTGCATAGCTCAACAAAGGATAAAATGTCAAGATTTGGAGCTAGCACGGTGTGATCCAAGGAGCTTTTGGATCAAGCTGGGACCAAGTCAAGAAGATGAGAAGACTTCAAGGGAAGACTTCAAGATCAAGACTTGTGTCTAGGTATAAGATTTTTATGTTTTAGATAAAATGTAAAGGATAGAATAGTTGGTGGATTGCTCAAGTATATTTCACACACACACTCTTGATTTACTTGTCTTTTCATAAAAGAATTTTCAGATTTAGAAAAGACTTTCTTTTTTGAAAAATATAGTTTTGGTTTTTGGTATTCAAAGTTATATGTTTCAACCAAAATCTTATTTAGAGCCTAATGTCAAAAACATAGATATTTCATCTTGATTGTGTAGTGGATCATATCCATACACACTATGCTTTAAAAGTATATCTTGTTTTTGTATTTGATGAAGATTTGGAAAAACATGTTTTGGAAAAATATTGTTTTGGAAAAACAGTTTTTATCATGAGCTAAATATTTCCAAGTTACAAAAATAGTCCAATCTTTTATAACATGCCTTGATTTTGTGCAAGCATGTTTGTATATCAAAGTAAATTGGTTAAACTATTTTTGTAGATTTTTAAGTATTTTATGAGATTTTATTTGAGCCAAAAAGACTTACCTTTGAATCCCAGAAAACTGTTTCAGGCTTCAGATTAGTCGACTTGCTTCCCTTATAAGTCGACTAACCCTGAAGTCGGTCGACCGGCTCGGTCGACCGACGTGCACAAACGTGCACGCCTTGGTGCACTGGAGGCCGGCCGACCGTGCGGGTCGACCGCTTCAGAGAGCAGAGCTCTCTAGAAAGTTCGGCCGACCGCACGGGTCGACCGACAGAGAATTGATTCTCTGCTCCAGGTGCTCGGTCGACCCGGGCGGTCGACCGTGGCTCCAACGGTCAGAAATCCGACCGTTGGCGGTTGACCGGACCGGTCGACCGGCAGCTCTGACAGATCCCAACGGCTATATTTTTCTGGCCTATAAATTTGGGGGTCTTGTCATTGCTTTGAGCCAAGATTTTGGAGACTCTTAGAGCCAGTTTTTCCCATTCATTCCAGAGGTTTTTCTCCACAAAATAGAGAGCAAATATTTCCTATCTAAAGGGAAGATTTTATCAAGAGTGTAAAAGAGATTTCTTGAGTTTCTCACCAAAGTTTCATTCCTTGCTTTTCTCACACAAACACTTGAGCAACCATTGTCTATTCATCTTATAGGAGTGTTGTAGTGAGAGCTTTTATTGGTGATCAAAGTGTTGGATCACCAAGATTTCATTCTTGTACTTTGAGGAGACGAGCAAGTGTGCTCGTGGTGGTTTGGAGTTCGGTTGTGAACTCGGTGATTTGAGGTGCGGCCTCGGCGAGCCGGTAGGCTTGCGGTGTGTAAGGGACTAGAGAGTCTGAGGGCTTGTAGATGTTGCGGCACCGAGGAGAGATCCATTGGGATCTTGCATAGTGGAAATCCTTCGTGTGTCGAAGGCGGGGATGTAGAGCAAGTGTGCTCGAACCTCGAAACATACCCTTGTGTTTGCGATTGCCATTTCTCTCTCTCTCTCTATCTCCTTGTTTATATCTTGCATTACTTATCTTGTCTTTACCTTTATATGCATGATATATTCCTTGTGCTCATATTGATATACTTGCTTGGGATTGTTGCTAACACTTGTGTTTAGTGTAAAAATTTGATTTGGTCATAATTGTTTTTAGCTTCCGCATAATTTGGCATTAAGTGACCATTAGATTAGCCATCACCTATTCACCCCCCCTTTAGGTGATTTACAATTGGTATCAGAGCATTTACAGATAAGACCACCATGAACATGATTATTCAGGACCCATCAATTTCCCCCAAACGGGTGCAAGTTGTCTTATAATAATTTATTATGCAATTATCAATTTACGGGAATAGCAAGAGCAGGACATGATCAGGAATTCAGGAGTACATGAGTACATGTATAATAAGAGTACAGATCACTGTATATAATACAGGATAATAGGTAAAAGATTCCCGTAAATGTGATAATCACAGGTCAAGTATTAATATGACGGGAGGCAGGTGATAAGTCATGTCATAACAAGGAGCAAGTGTTAAGTAGTAGCAATTCGGGTGTCAAGTGATGACACATCAGTTGTCAAGTGATACAGACAGGTGTCAGGTATTAGCATGTAGATGATAAGTATCAAGTAATCGCATGTCAAGTGTTAACATATCAAGCATGTACTTGGCAAGTGATAGAGTAATAGCTGAGCACAATCAAGCAGAGCTGAGCAAGCTGGAGCGAAGCTAATATACAACACTAAATGCTATCACGCTCGGCGTGGTTACCGCTCGCAACGTAGCTAGACAGACGTGTCGCAGCAAGCGTATGAACGCCATACTACCGCTCACGGGAAAGCCATGCTCACGGGGTAACTACACTCGAACAGAGTAAGCAGTAAAGTGTTGACGCTAGGTCCGCCTACCAGGCGTAGCATAGAGAAAGCCTAGAGGACTTTAAACCTCAAAGGTTGTACCCAGAGGTTAGGCCCGAGGTAAGGATACCTGCAGAAAGTGTTAGTCCCAAACAGTACAAATCGTGAATAATACAAGTCGACCCGATGAAAAGGGAAGTTAAAAGGAAAGCGTGAACACTCGCCTAAGTCTTCAGAAAGCACAATGAAATCTCTGACCTCTAGAATCTAGGAAACCAACGCATAGACGCATTCCAATAAAAAGGAGGAGAGAGACTGAATATGCCGGAGTCGCAGACGCGGGAGTCGCATCGCGTAGATTTTCACAAACGCGGGGTTCGAGACCCGCATTTCAGCCAGGACACGAGAAGAAAGCAGACGCGGGTATGAGCTCCGCATCATGTTGATACAAGAACGTGAGGATCGCGTTAAGGAATTGCTTGGACGCGGGGTGAGCTCCGCGTCTAGCAATTGAGCTCAAGATAGAGACAGAGAGATAAGGGATTAAGAGAGACAATAGAAAAAGGAAAGGGGGGAGAGAGAGAGAGACGCAAGGAAGAAGGGGAGAGAGAGAGAGAGATAGGGAATCAGAGAAAGAAAAGGAAAAACAAGGAAAAAGAAGAAGAAAGAAAGAAAGAAAGAAGGGAAGAAAAGAAAGAAGGAAAGAAAAGAAAAGAAAGAAGAAGGGAAGGGGAGAGGATGGCCGGCCATGGCTTGTCGGTGGTAGCCGGAGTTGGCCGGAGATCGATAGCCCAAGCAATATGTGGGGGGTGCAATTGTAGTTCAAAAAGAAAAATTAGAGTTTTGCAAAAGGGGTTTTGGAGAACAAAGTTATAGCTCATTGGAAAGTGTGCCCCGAGGGGAGGAAGATGGCGTGGTTATTGGTGGCCAAGGTGGTGTAGGTGGTGGTGGAGATGGTGGTGAAGTTGGTGGTGGGAATGGGTTGTTTTGGTGGAAAAAGGAAAGAAGAAGAAGGTGGTGAAGATTGTGTTGTGGTTGTTGTGTTGTTGTTGTTGGAATGGAGGAGGAGATGGAGGGGAGAATGGTGGTGGAAATGGTGGTGGAGAAGGTGGAGAGGGTGGCCGGCCAAGGGAAGGCACGGGGCTGTTGGGCTGTTGGTCATTTGCTAGAAATGAAGAAGGAAAGAAAAAAAATGAAAGAGAGAGAAAGAAAGGTAGGGGTTTATATAAAGGGGTTTCTTGATTATTACAAGATTGCCCTTGCATTGAAATGAGACTTGCGTCTATTTAAAAAAAAAGAGAGCCGCGTCCTCAATCAACTCAGACTCGCGTCTAGCAATTGCCCAGACGCAAGGATGAAACCTGCGTCAAGAGAAAACGCGAGATCGCGTTTAATAGAAAGGACAAAAGTCATGATGACTTGATCAGAGTTGATCCGAAGTGCATTAAATGCAGAAAGAAAGCGAATCTTTGCATTAAATACCAGATCCGCATCTGGTGATACCCGCATCTGAGGAGGAGAGAGAAAAATGGGAAAAGATATAAATATAATATCTGGATAAATTCCAGTATCTGGGAAAAACACCGAAAACTCCGAAAAGCCCGAAAAATGAAGTAGCTCGGAAAGCTTTCAAAAATTCTCAAAAATAATAAATATTATTTTAAGATATTTGATGAAATCAGATTTTATAGATTCAATCCCGTTTTCAAAATAAAAATCCTGAAGTCAACCGTCGATACCGGTCTACACTGGGTCGGCCGGATTTCGATAAATTCTGAAAATCTCAGAAAATACATTTAGATCGAAAATATGATTTTAAGAAATAATATGAAAGTCATTTCTAGAATTTCAACTTCCTTTGTAATTTAAAAATCTGTGAATCGGTCAGCGGCACTAGTTAACACCGGTTTTGAAGATCTTTAATTTAATTCAGGAAAATTCAAGAAAATCATAAAAAATCTAAAATATTGAAAAAAGATGTTTGAAACTGAAATTGGTCAAATTTGAATACCAAAAAGTCTAAATTGAGCGACACTCCATGATCGAATCCTCGGTTCAGACGGGGGCTGACTCCGAGTTCACGAATCCCGATCCACAGTAAAACGAACAAATAAATAATTCATAATGCAAAACAAATACATGAAGTAAATTGAAAAATATGACCAAAAAATTTGAATACGCAACTAAGTACGTATTCCGGGAGCGGGGTGTTACAATATTGATGAAAATCAAAAATCATGGAATCTTGATTACTTTGACCAAGATTCAATTTCACCACAAAACCTTGAACTTGACCAATGTCAACCCATTGACAAATTGGCAAGTTTCCATTTTAATGAAATTGAACTTGAATATGAATGTGAACCTGACCAACAACTTTGGGCTTCAATTTCAATCTTTGAATCTATATTGATTCTGGCATCCTTACCCAAGTTGGACCTATTGCCCGACCCAACATTGATTCCTATATCTATGAATTTAGAAACTGAACTACTTCTTTTGGATAGTTACATTTCATTGATAGGAATAGAATGTGAAATTAAATTCGTTGATTTGGACTCAACTCTTGAACCTAAACCGACTCGCAAACCCAAAGTTGATTTTCCTAAGTTAGTATTGGTTCCCGAACTTTCCATTTCAAAGCCCAAATCATCCATTCCACAAAATCACATTCTATTGTTGGACCAAGGTATTGACCAGAATGACTCAGTGATGATCTTCCAAGATTGGTCATGTAAAGGGAATAATTTTCATGATAGGATCTTGCATGATCCTATTAAAATTGGGGGTTATAAATATGTTAATAAAAAAGAGGTCAATAAAAGTGGATTCCGTGAGCCACCACGTTATCTTGATCGGGTAGCAACTCTTGGCCCAATCAGACCACCACCGGAGCTACCACCAAGCGATAATTTTCCTTTCCTTTTCATTTGTTTCATGTATATACACATTCACGATACATTGAGAACAATGCATGAGATAAGTGTGGGGGAGGGTTTACTAACGTAGGTTAGTTTTAAATTTTCTTTCCTTTACACTTCTTTTCAGAAAATTTTTAGAGAAACCCTTTTCCTTTCTTTTTCCAAAACTTTTTGAAATAAGAGAAATAGTTTTGATTTATTATTAAGAAAATTAAGATTATCTTAGGAATAAGGAAGACCTAAAATTATGAAATTTTAAACCGAGTCAAAATAATAGATCTTGTTTAAATTTTAGGATAAGAAAGTAAGATTGGAAAGATAATTTGATCTTAAATTTTTTGCCTTAGATTTATGCACTTCACACTTACACAATTTTTGGGATTGAAACAAAAATTTAAAATGTCATAAAAAATATGTATATCAAAAAAATGAAATGATGATAAAATCACTTATTGAAGTTGGGTAATTATGTCTCTGGAAGCATGATTATTCGGACCAAAAAAGGTGGGCACAAAAAAAATATAAATAATCCCCTTTAGTTTTGTGGCCTTGTTTACTCGAGTCCTTAAGTCCGAGGGATGTTTTCTCATCTGGTGCCCTAAAACTATCTGGTTTGGGAGTCACCGGCTAAAGGCTCGCTACCCGGGTAAGCTAGCAAGCCTAAGAAAACTAAGGAAAGAAAAAAAAGAAAAAAATATTAAATAAATGGCATGAAAGTTAGAGTCGATATCCCAAAAATCTTCACAGTTCACATAGTACATTTTTTTCTAAGAGTTTTATGAAAGATCAAAGAATCAATTCAATTTTAAATTCTTACATTTAATTTATAACAAGATTTTGCATTTCGACTTAGTTTAAGGAAGAATAATTTCTGGTTAACCTATGACCTTGGATCACTTATATTTTCGCAAAAATACTTCAACACTTTTCTCTATTTTAAAAATGCGTTTTCAAAATACTAACATTTGATTTCTTTCTTTATGGATTTTGTGGGTGTAATCCGCTGAAAACCCTCAGGAGACAAACCTCCTCCCCTAGGGGAAACCTAGAGATTTAACGGCTTGTTGCCCTGCTAAGTGCAATCGTGTCACCTGCGAAAGTGGTATAATAATTTTTTTAGTTTTTTGTTTTGCTCGGGACGAGCAAAAGATAAGTGTGAGGGTGTGATTAGTCTCTAATATTGCATAATTTTTACCACATCTGCACATTTATTTTATATAAAATACTGCTAATAATGGTTTGCTTGTGTGATTCTAGGTCTATGGTATGCAATGAAGAAGAAGACCCTAAATCACCATTTTAATAGGTGATTAAAGGCCTATAATATAGCCATTGACCTTGGAGAGCAGTTTCGTCAAAACCAGGGACCCAAAATAAGAAACCCGGATATGCAGCCGACAGGGGGACAAGCAGGCAGCGCGCAGTAGGCGGCGCTGCGAGCACCGCCCAGGTAAAGCCGCAGAAACGCGGCCTGGGCCGCGTTTTCACGGCTCTGGGTGGAGCCGCGCGCCAGGATTTGACGCGCGGCTCCGTACAGTCCCTCTGGTGCCTAATTTTGCCTATAAATACCCCTTTGTATTCTGCATTGGGAGAAATATAGAGAGTAGTGTAATTTTCTTTCCATGTTGTAGTTTAAGGTAGTTTAGAATAGTTCTTCTTCTTCCTCTTTGTATTTTTCATTTTTTATAGATCTTGTAATAGGAGAGAGAGTAGTACATGGGTGGAAAGCAAGAGTGCATGTAATCGAAGGTGACAAGCTATGAAAGGTTCTCTCTTTACCTCTCTTTGTTTTCTTCTCTCTAATTTTTTGTACATGTTTAGCTAATTTTCTCTCATGGCAACTAACTACTAACCACTAAGTTGCTTACTTCTTACTTGATAATTTACATGAATCTAATAGCCTCTACTTGGCCTTGCTCTTGCAAGAGCCATTGATAGCTCATGATAATGGATTCTAACACTCTAACATACTAACTCTCTAACAAGCTAACATTACTTTACTCCATGCTTGCTCTTGTTTAGTTTTGATGGTTTAAGTATAGCTTGCACTTGTTTGTTGAGTTTGGATGTGAAAGTTATCATATGAGTCATGTTTTGAAACGCTCTTGAACCAAGAACTAGTGATCGCCAATGATAAATGTGAGGCAACTATCACTAAGAGGTTAGCATGGTTAGTGGAGCCATTAGTAGTTAGTAGCCATGAGTTTTCTTTTTTTTTACTTTATTTTAGAAATACTACTTAAAAATCACAAATATATTCTTTTCTATGTTTCCCACTTCTTTGTGTTTCACCATACTATTCTTTTCATTCTTTATTTTCTTTTCTTTTCATTCTTTCAACATTGAAGAACCATTAAGACACACGTGAATCAACCGGTAAAGCTTTTATCTCCCGTCCCTGTGGATTCGACCCATTTAGCCTCTATGCTATAATGGAAGTATCGAGGAAGCCAAAGCACACACATTTTAAATCTTGATTTCAAAACATACACTTTTCATGCGCGATTTTCTCCCGATCAACTATCTCCTCGAAATTCTTCTAAGTTAAAAGTTGAGGTACTATATGAAGCTCTCTTGGTTCAACAAAAGTATGGGTACACACAAACTATATCTAGCATATGAATATGTGCAATATAAAGCAATGCAAGATATAAGAGAGAAAGAGTAAAAGATAGTGGATCAAACGCAAACAACAAGATTGTTTCAAGGTTCGAGCCACTGCTTTACGTCCCCGCCTTCACACAGAAGGATTTTCACTATATGTCCACACAGGACCTTCCACCAAGGGACCTCCACCGAGGAATTACAACTCTACACTTGGAGTACACTACTCCTCTCTCAAATACAACTACCTCTACACAAGAGGGATAGGCACAAAGCCAAACCACAATCACCTCTACACAAGAGGGACAAGGCACAAAGCCAAAACTCAATCACCTCTACACAAGAGGGATATGGCACAAAGCCAAACCACAATCACCTCTACACAAGAGGGACAAGCACAAAGCCAAAACTCAATCACCTCTACACAAGAGGGAAAAGACACAAAGCCAACACTCAACCTCAATCACCTCTACACAAGAGGGATGGACACAAACCCAAAGTAAAGAAGAAATTACAAACTTGTTAATCACAATAAACCACAAACAACATTTGGTGATCACAATAGACCACAAATAATTTTCCTCGCAAAAACAAGATCCTATAGATATGATTAGATATGATACCTCAAATGTGAGAAAATAAAGTGTTTGGAAATGAAAACAACAAAGAAAAATACTTGGGAAAAATACTAGATAGATATGAAAATAAAGATCAAAACCAATTTCCCAAAGACTCTCTTTTCTTTGATTTTTCCAACACTTTAAAAACAAATAAAAATAAGTTTTTTTAGCTTAAAAACTCTTTTCAAACTTACTGCTAAACACTTGAAAGATGGGAAGAGAAGCTCACTAAAAATCTTATTTAAAACAGCCCAAGATAAGCCCTATTTATAGCCTCTCAAAAATATAGCTGTTGGCAGCCAGAATAGGTCAGTTTTGACCTTCCGGTTAACTGGCCGGTCGACCATCCAACAGTCATATTTTTGACCGTTGGGCCTCCGATCGACCGCCCGGTCAACCGTGACTAGCCTGTCGGTCGACCGCCCGGTCGACTGGCACTACCCGAGAGTTGGATAGTTACAGTCGGTCGACCGTCCGATCGACCAGCCTTCTAGGCT
Source organism: Agave tequilana (assembly GCA_038442645.1). Lineage (NCBI taxonomy): Eukaryota > Viridiplantae > Streptophyta > Magnoliopsida > Asparagales > Asparagaceae > Agave > Agave tequilana. The sequence continues at coordinate 707,658 of JAVJIF010000441.1, forward strand.
GGCCATGTGCACATCCTTGTGCACATCGGTCGACCGGTCCGGTTGACCGTCAGTAGGCTCTGGCTGGAATTTAGGGTTATGAAACTTAGTCTTTTTAACTTCTATAAAATCTCATAAATTCTACAAAAATTAGTTCTTTATTAATATTTGAAGAACAAATATGTGTTACAAAAATCAACATATATTGCAAACATTCAAATTATTTTTGTGATATAAAAATTAAGCTTAAACACAAAATCAGAATTTTCTGAAAACCAAACTTTGAAATGAAAATTTGATTTTTCTCAAACTTGTATAAATACAAAAACAAGATATTTAAACTCTTTTGAAGCATAGAGTGTATGGATGGAATCCAATACAAATATAAATGATCTATCTATGTCTTTGACATGAAACCCAAAATAAGTTTTGTTAATTACAAAACTCTAAACACATGAAATAGAATCATCAAAATAAGTTTTTCTAAATATATGAAGCATAGATGTATATAGATGAAACAATATACATTAAACCATGTAAACTTGTTTTGATTCTATCTATTCATGAAAACCATATATATGTATAGTTGAAATCCAAAACTGGTTAAACCGAATACCAAACATATTGAACTTGTGTGTGTGTGTGTGAACTTGAGCATATCAACACTAGTCTATCTTACACAAGATCTAAACACAAACTTAAATTAAATAAACCAAAGTCTTCTTGTAGAACTCCTTCTCCAAGCCGACTCGATTCAAATATGATCCAAAGAGTTTTACTCCATCCGAGTGCTAGATGTCGCGTGAGCTCTTGAATCTACATGTATTAGCTCTAAAACTCTTTTGTTGAAGCTAAACACCTACTAATATCTTGATCAATAACTGAAACTATATAAACACAAGATCATTAGTAAACTAACCTTCATAAGTTAGTCATCATCAAAACTAAGGTGAAAGGCCTCTGGGCTAACAATCTCCCCCTTTTTAATGATGACAAAACTTATGAGGTTATATATATGCATCCATTAAGGATAGGCTTCCTAGAAACTCCCTCTTAACATATGCATGATCAATAAACATATAAAGATATGCAATGAAGCTCAAGACACCAATAAAAACAAGATATATGCATACACATAGTAAAACATACATATATAAACCTAAATTCTTCTCCTCATTTTTGTCATTCATCAACAAAGGGGTGAAAATAAACAAACAATAAGCATATTAAAAGAAAATTTTGATACCAATTAACACAATAAATTGAAAGAACCAATTGAAAGAAACAATTTTTTTTTGTGAATTGATACCAATAAAAGGACATGATATCAATTGAAAGTAAACACCGAATTTTTAGGTAAACACTATATTTTGCAATAAGGATACCAATTTGAAAGTAATACCAATTTAAAATTATTGATACTAATATTAAAAATGTAAGCATATACCAAAGCAAAATATTTTCATCATAAAGAGTGGAAGATACCAATTGAAAAGTAAAACCAATTGAAAGATAAAATAAAAAATTTTCTCTCCCTTTATGAAATGCTAATAAAAACAATGCATAAGCTTGTATATGATACCAATTGAAAAATAATTGACATTAAGAACTAAATCAAGCTTAATAAGAAATAATTTGTGTTAGAGATATATGCCATATATGTTTAAAGCACAAAAAAACATCTATATGTATGTATCTAGGCAATATAATATTACTTTAGAGATGATCCAAACATATATAGAAAACATGAGTATACAAAATGAATTTTGATACCAATTGAAATCAAATTTTAGTTGACAAAATAAATGTTGGTACCACTCGTCGATAAATAAAAATTTTAAGATACCAATAGTAGATTTTGATATCAATAGAATGTGAAATTTATAACAATTGTAAGTACCAATTGACATGAAGCATGAAATACATTTTGATATCAAAAAAAATATAAATATCAATTATAAATTAATGCAAAAGCTTGTAAAGATACCAATTAATATTTAGAATTGAGTCAAGCTTAACATAAACAATTTTATATCTTTTAAAAGAAGAGTAAAGACATTGTAAAACAAGCACAATTAAGATTATATATATGTATGTATGAAAATGGAAATACCAATTAAAATTTGAAGCATACATATATAGAAAACAAATATGAGTATACAAATAAATGAAATATCATAAAGATCATGTGCATAACTGATTGAGTTTTTACCTGCACAAAAATACAGAATTTCAGAACATTATAACAGTAGTGCAAGGTGCTCAATTCTACCGCTATAGCAAGTGGCTATGCGGGTCGTGATCCACAAGGAGGGACTAGCGATGGAAGCTTTTTTAGTAAGTTCTCTTTTATGCTACAATTAATGGTTAAAATTATTCTTTAGTTTCTTAAAAAGAAAAGGAAAATAATTTACAATCAAGTTAGGAAGAAGGTGGTAGATTGAGAAGGTGGGAAAATAGATTATATACAAAGAAATTGAAAAGAGTGATAAAGATGGTTGGAAGATTTGGGTGATCTAAACTAAAGAATTAAAAGAGAAGAAAGAAAAGATTAAATAAATACTTACCTTCTCTTATTGATGACTTACCTGGAACCCTTACATGTTTTACCTTAATTCGGAGGTGATTAACGCATAACCTATAAGACCGAGCTAAGTCCCCATTCGCATTACATCATCAAGACGAATAAGAATGAAATGATACGGAATCTTGAGGAGGAGAACATCATCATGAAATATCATTGGCACTCACATAAACTTGGCTATACTGATGCTTCTAAATTCTCTTGGATATTCATCAAAAGCAAAAGAGGAAAAGTAGAAATAGAAGAAGAACATATAAATAAGAAAAATATAAAGATGTTACCTTTGATTACTTGTAGAAACGATGAAAGAAAGGAGGAGGGTACATCGGTGTCACTCTCAACATAAGCCTCTCTCTCTTACTTACATGAATCTCAGTCTAACCTATAAAAATTACATTAAAAAAAATAAAAACCTACACTAAAAAGAATGAAAAACTGGCCTAGAATCTATCTCTGTATGGTCATTTTTCTTTTACCTTTGAGATTGCAGGTATTTATAAGAGAAATGCAGAGGTTAGAGGAGTATGAAGATAGGGAAAGCTGGATATTTCTGAATTTGAATCCTCCTCTTATCTCCAAACTTGATTTGATGTGGATATTCAGTTCTGATCTGCAGCTTATTGGCGTGTTGATTGCTGAATATAACTTATCAAATGATAGAATTAGAAATATTGATCAACTTAAAAGTTGTAGTCCTTTAAGTTTTCTTTCTGGATCATATTGAATCATTAGATTTAAATTTCGATAGCGAAAGTTATGATTCAAATACGAAAATATATCCAGTCAGAATCTGAGTCAAATTTGCTTCATCTCATCCGTTGATCTTTTCTCTATCCATTTATCCCTTTGGATTTGGACTCTGTATTTAATGTTATCCTCGGTTGATCTTTAGATTTAACCACTTGATTCACCAAAAATTGAATTTAACCAATTAAATTTGGGATCATCCTCCTTTAACCAAATAGATCTAGTTAAATCTGAATTTAACTGATATTGATTTGATTTTCCCCATTATTATCTTCTGCAAAATAGACATTTAAGATAAGAAATTTAGAAGATTTATTATATAATAAATATGAAAATATAATAAAGAATAATGCAATAAATGTGTGCAATCACACCCCCACACCTATCTTTTGCTCGTCCTCGAGCAAAACAAAAAAACTAAATCAAAGATTATTAGACCACTTTCACAGGTCACGCGATTGCACTGAGCATGTGTAACAAGCCATTAAACCTCTAGGTTCCCCCTAAAGAACGAGTTTTATCTTGTGAGAGTTTTCAGTGGATTGCACCCACAAAATCTATAAAGAAAGAGAAAAATGTTAGTATTTTGAAATCACATTTTGAAAGAGAAAAATATTTGAAATATTATTGTAAGAATTAAATCTATAAGTTATAGGTAAACCAAAATTTTCATTCCTAAACTTAGTCTCTTTACAAAAATTTGTTGTCAATCAAAGTAAAGAGTCAAATTGTACTTCTCATCTAGTCTATTACTTTACCCTAAGTCATATACACCTTTGTGACCGTGAAATTTTGACTAAGGGTTCTTTAACTCTAACTCTTATGCCTTATTTATTTGTTTTATTTTTTATTTTGGGTGGTAATATTTCTTAGTTCTATTAGGCTTTCTAATCTGCCCATGAATGAGCCTTTAATCGGTGACTCCCAAGCCAAACAGTCTTAGGGCACCAGGTGAGAAGACACCCCAAGGGACTCAGCAAACAAGGCCACAAAACTAAGGATTTTATTATATGAATCGCCTTTAGGCGTGAATACTTATGCTTTATGAGGCACAAATACCCAGCTTAATCGGAAGATTTATATATATATATTTTCTTTTTCTTTTTTTTAAATAAGGCATAAGAATCTTTGTTTTTAAACCCTAAGTGTGTAAGTGTATAAAGCATGCATATATTATCAAGGTAAAGATCAAGACTAAATTACTTTCACAAATTTTCTTCCTAACCTTAGAAATCAAACAAATAATCATTTTTTGATCAAGTATAAGAAATCCTAGTTATGATTCTCCTATTCCTTAAAATTGACTTAATTTCTTACAAAAAATATGTCAAAATATTGTTTCTATTTTCAAAAAGTTTTTAAAAGTAAAGAAAATGTTAATAATAATTTTTTTTATTTTTTTATAATAAAAAGAAAACATAAGTTATGTTAGAACCCTCCCCCACACCTATCTCATGCATTATCCTCAATGTATGAATTAATGCATAGATGCATGAAAAAGAAGAAAGGGAAGGAAACTATTACCTTAAGGTGGTGGTTCCGGTGGTGGTCTGATTGGTCCACGAAATGCGGCCTAATCGAATTTGCGTAGAGTTCGAAGGAACCCACCAGAAACCTGTTGGAACTTGATTCTGATGATACATTTGTGAAGCCATTTCATTGGAGCTCTATCTCACAAGCTTATACAGCGTTCTACAAGCTCAAGACTTCCCAAGGAAAATGGCTATGGATGTGTATTATTATGTTTATTAGAATGTTAAAAGCCTTGAACACATACACACAATAAGCCATATAGTCGACTTAGACTTTTGACTAGTCGACTAATTGCACCTATAGTCGACTTACCCCATGCTATAGTCGACTTAGTTTTGCCTAAGATACATACCAACTCTCTGTTTCTGTTCTGCATAAAATGTGTAGTCGACTTATACTTCTCCTAGTCGACTAATATTTGTCCTAGTCGACTAATATACTCTGCTGGTCGACTAAGTTCAGTTTCCAGAAACATGTTTTTTGTATCAGCCATTCCTTAGTCGACTTGCCCCCTTTATAAGTCGACTAACCTAGGCAAAAATCAATACCCTAGTCGACTAACCCCCAACCCCAAGTCGACTAATGGCAGTTTTTGACTGTTAGACGGTTTCTGATTTCTGGTGTTTTATCCAACGTTTCAATATTTAAATTTGTCCTGATAACTACCCTAACTGACCATAGATTTCAGCTATAAATAGGGATGCTGTCCTAGGCTAAAAACACTAATTATATCAATAGTTTTCTTCCCAAAAACTCTGTTCAAAAATCTGTTTTTCAGAAAACTGTTTCCACTTTCAATTCTTCACACAAATTTTAATCCTTTAGTGAAGAATTCTGAGAGTCCACCTATAAGAGTCCTTGTTCATGATCACATACAGATTCAAAACTTATAGGATTGATTGTATTTACTTAAAGAGAAAGATTGTACAAGAGCGTCTTCGAGTTGAAGAGAGATTGTACAAGGTATTGTGTCTTCTTGGTCGTAAGAAGAATTGTATACATTTGGCAAAGGGGATTTGTCAAGTGGTATACAAGGTGTTGATTTTGGGTGTACAAAATCAAAGGTTAAAGGAAAATATCAAGCGGGTGACTTGGGGACTGGATGTAGGTCAAGAGGATCGAACCAAGATAAATCACTTGTGTTTGCGTTTGATTTACTTTCTGTGATTTATTTCCTTTTATGCAAGTTTGTATTTAACGCTAATATCTTTGTTTGAGTGTTGACATAATTTTTAGATCCTACAATTGGTATCAGAGCTCTGCAAACCTAGTCAACAACCTACAAGGATGGTAACGGAGTTTCCTTCATCGCAATTCAGAGAAGGACATTCTACACAACGTCCACCGCTATTCGATGGATCGAACTACAACTACTAGAAGTGTAAAATGAAGGTTTACTTACAATCGCTCAACTACGAACTATGGAATATAGTAGAAGCAGCGTACACCAAATCGAGTACCAATTACAGCGCTTGGAGTGATGATCAAAAGAAGAATGCGAACCTTGATACCAAAGCGAGCCTTAACCAAAGAAGAATTTAATCGTGTGTCAACAGCCACATCTGCAAATCAAATGTGGCACACTCTACAGGTAACACATGAAGGAACAAATAAGGTTAAAAAATCTAAAATTTCTATTCTTGTCCACAGGTTTGAACTCTTCAAAATGAAGGAGAATGAAACCATCTCAGAAATGGTTACAAAGTTCACCGACATAACAAATTTTTTAGCATCCCTTGGAAAGGAATACACCCAAGTCGAAAAAGTTCGCAAGATCCTTCATGCACTCACTTCAGATTGGGAGAAGAAGACAACTGCAATCGAAGAAGCAAATGATCTCTCCACTATGTCATTAGAAAACCTTATTGGTAATTTAATGGCATATGAAGTACAACTTAAAGACAGAAAGAAGGATGAACAACAACATTTCTCAAAGAAGAAAGAACTTGCCTTCCAAGTATCCTCAGATACGGACAATTCAGATAACGATGAAGAGGAGATGACAATGCTCTCAAGAAAGTTCAGAAAGTTCTTGAAGTAAGGTAAGTTTAAATGTTTTAATTGTAATAAAACAGGTCATATGAAGAAGGATTGTCCATTACTCAAAAACAAAGGTAAATTCAAGCAAAAAGTATAAAAAGAAGAAAGATTATCAAGCATCATAGGAAAATAGTGATTCATCTTCCTCTGATGAAGAAGAAGCTATTGAACATGCCAACATTTGTTTCATGGCTCAAGAAGAAAATGAGGTACAATATACTGAACTCTTAAATGCATTTCATGAATTATACAATGATCTTAAGAATGAAAAGATAAAGAATAAAGTTTTGTCAAATGAAAATGAAAAACTTATCATAGAAAATTCATGTTATGTTTCTCAAATTTCTTCTATTCAAAAGTAATATCATCATTGAAAAAGAATAATGAGAATTTTATAAAAGAAAATGTAATGCTTAAAAAAGAAACTATGTCTTTAAATGAAAGAATTTCTGTTTTAGATAAAGACATGTCAAGTTTCAAAATGAAGTATGAAGAGATTTTAAAAAATGTGACTAAATTTAAACAAGGAAAAGAAAAGTTAAATGATTTGTTATCTTATCAAAAGATGTCGCATAATCATTATGGTCTTGGATTCTTAAATCAAAATGAAAAATCTACACATGATAGTAAAAAGAATCATAATCCATGTAATTCTTTTGTGAAAAGAAATACTGATATTATTTCAAAAAGAATTAAGAACAAGTACCAATGGATTCCTAAAAACTTAAGCATTTTTGATAAAAATACTTATATTGCATCATACATACATTCTATATGTAATTCATACAATTATGTGTATACTAACAAATGAAAATCAAATTCAAATTGGGTTTGGATTCCTAAAGGTTAATAATTTGATCTTATTATGATTGGTACCTTCTAATATTTATCTTTCAGGTACCGTATAAAAAGTTTGATAGAAAAATATTTCAAACGTTTATCATATATATGTGTTATGATATATTTTTTACAGGGGGAGAACACATGTTTTTCTATATCTGTTATAACCTGTTCTACGCAGGGGGAGAACATATAACATATTCTGTGCAGGGAGAGTTTTTATGCACACAAAGTGTCATCATCAAAAAGGGGGAGAATGTTGGAACTTGATTCTGATGATACATTTGTGAAGCTATTTCATTGGAGCTCTATCTCACAAGCTTATACAGCGTTCTACATGCTCAAGACTTCCCAAGGACAATGGCTATGGATGTGTATTGTTATGCTTATTAGAATGTTAAAAGCCTTGAACACATACACACAATAAGCCATATAGTCGACTTAGACTTTTGATTAGCCGACTAATTGCACCTATAATCGACTTACCCCATACTATAGTCGACTTAGTTTTGCCTAAGATACATACCAACTCTCTATTTCTTTTCTGCATACAATGTGTAGTCGACTTATACTTTTCCTAGTCGACTAATATATGTCCTAGTCGATTAATATACTCTGCTGGACGACTAAGTATAGTTTTTAGAAACATGTCTTTTGTATCAACCATTCCTTAGTCGACTTGCCCCCTTATAAGTCGACTAACCTAGGCAAAAATCAATACCCTAGTCGACTAACCCCCAACCCCAAGTCGACTAATGGCAGTTTCAACTGTTAGACAATTTCTGATTTCTGGTGTTTAATCCAACGTTTTAATATTCAAATTTGTCCTGATAACTACCCTAACTGATCATAGATTTCAGTTATAAATAGGGATGTTGTCCTAGGCTAAAAACACTAATTCATATAAATAGTTTTCTTCCCAAAAACTCTGTTCAAAAATCTATTTTTCAGAAAATCGTTTCCACTTTCTATTCTTCATACAAATTCTAATCCTTTAGTGAAGAATTCTGAGAGTCCGCCTATAAGAGTCCTTGTTCACGATCACATACAAATTCAAGACTTATAAGATTGATTGTATTTACTTAAAGAGAAAGATTGTACAAGAGCGTCTTCGGGTTGAAGAGAGATTGTACAAGGTGTTGTGTCTTCTTGGTTGTAAGAAGAGTTGTATAAATTTGGCAAAGGAGATTTGTCAAGTGGTATATAAGGTGTTAATTTTGGGTGTACAAAATCAAAGGTTAAAGAAAAATCTCAAGCGGGTGGCTTGGGGACTGGATGTAGGTCAAGAGGACCGAACCTGGATAAATCACTTGTATTTGCGTTTGATTTACTTTCTGTGATTTATTTCCTTTTATTCAAGTTTTTATTTAACACTAATATCTTTGTTTGATTGTTGACGTAATTTTTAGATCCTACAAAACCTCTCTAATATAACCCACTAAAATGATGTATATATGAATGATTAAGAATTTTACCCCATCTAATTTTCAAATTTTACAAATAATTTCAGAGTCAATTTTATCAACACTCTTGTCCCAAAGTGGAGTGTGAAAAGATGGAATGATTGACTTGGACTTAGGAAGTACATGAACTAATACCGACTCAGGAAAGAGACTTAAGTCAAGTAATGGTTCAGGAGTCAAGATTGGTTCAGAAAGTAGGTCCAAATCAAGAAGTTGAAACTCAAGTCCACATTTATTTCCCCACAATGGAATGTGACTTTCTAAGATTGGTGATTCAAGTTCAAGAATGACAGGTGTGAGAATCAAAACTGACTCTAAAATATTACTCAAGTTGGGTAACAAAACAAGAGTCAATATCGATTCAGGAATTTAAACTGGATCACAAATTTGAGAATCTAGGTCACATTTCTTTGAGTTCAATTTCATAAAAATGAGAACTTGCCCATTTGTTAATAGGACTTTCAAAAGTATGAAATTGGTTAAGTTCAATATGATGATCATAAAAGATTGGCGATTCAATTTCATGATGAATTGGCACAGGATCCAATGTTGACTCGGGAAAAAAATTGAAATCAGGTGAAGACACCGGAGTCATTGTTGAATCAGGAAGTAGAATTGAATCACCAAGTTGAGGTTCAGGAACATATTCATTCTCAAGTTCATTTTCAGGAAAGGGATAACTTGCCAAAATGTCAATTTCGTTTTCAAAATTTGGGGTTTGGGTAAGTTCAAATGGGTGTGCTAAAATGGAATCTTGTTTTTCAAAACAACATGATTCTTCAGCTCTAACAGAATGGTTTGCGACATCAGAAATGGTCAAACGGTGAGAATGGAGAGTTTGGACCATTATATCTATGTCATGATTACGAGCGATTTGAGCCTGAGTCATGGCTTCAAGCATCTTTTCATAGTCGATTGGTTCATCGTTTTGTTGCGATTGGACTTGAAAAGATGAAGTTTTGTTTTGGAATTTGTGGTGAAATTGAGAGTCCGTCAGATTTTGTGATTGTTTCTTGGACTCACGCATACTCATTTTTAAGATTGATGATTTTCTATTTTGAACAGGTGGAACTGAGTATGAATCTTGAAAATATTGTGGACAAGGTGGATAAAGAGGACAAGTTGGTTGGAAATTGGACTCGGAGGAGGTGAATCCCCATTGACTCTGTGAAGAGTTGAAATTATTTTGAAAATTATAATTATAAGATTGGGGGCATGGGTTATATTAAATCGAATAAGACCAATCTGGCACATTAGGTTGGTTAAAGTTATGTTATGCCGGATTGGTAATATCTAAAAAAGAGGTCGGGGTGTAATTTAGATTACCATTAAAATTGGAAAAATTATTGTTATAAGCCATATCACACAATAAATGTCAAACACAAACAAAGAAAAAAAATAAATAAGCAAACAAATAAAAAGAAAAACATTTAACCTAAGTTAGGGTAAACCTTAGACTTAGACGACTCCTAACTGGTTAGACTGTCTACGGGGGGTATATTGCTGAATTGACCACAAGTTAATCGGCCAGGTAGGGGCAAGGTTGGTGGGAGGTATCCGCGCTTAAAGTAACGGGCCTAATTATGTCAAACCACCAGCCTTCGGGGTTTCGCCCCTCAATCCCCAATCTTAGTCACCGATTTGGCAAGAGCCAGATTCAAATCAACTTTCCCCTTAGGTCAGTCTCCAATTTTAGTCCGAGATGTCCCTAGGGCCAATGTCTACTCAGTTTTAATTAGGCTTGGGTTAGTGAGTGAGGAGATTGTTTGTGGGCTAAGGAAGGGTAATGACTTCCCCACTTTATCTTGTTTATAGGACAAGCCCTCAAATCAATTTAGTGCAGTGTACAAGTATATAAAAAAAAAAGTAACACTCAAGCAATATTTCATACAAGTATGAACCTTATACTAAATGCTATGCACACATTCCTTGGCTCTAGCACTCTTCAACAATAAATAGAAAATGTAATGAAATAGACACGTGCTTCAATGCAAAGTCTAAGTCATTTTTAGCATTTACAATCAACCTTTTACTATTGTGTTAGATATGTATATACAGTGAGTCAAACAAGGAAATAAATAGCTACAACTTTGCAATTCAGCCAACCTGCAAAAAATACAGGTTAGTAGTTCACTCAGATTGCCATAGGAATGTAGAAAATCTGAGGGCTTCTGGGCTCTGCTTTCTAGAGCAGAGTCCAGGGCAACTTATATGTCCACTGCAGCAAAAATTCCTTGTTGTTAAACTTGTACACCAAGAACAAAGAAGAAAGTTAACCAAAAATATAAATCTAAAAAAAGAATAACTTACCGTCCCTCCCCGGCAACGGCGCCAAAATTTGAGTGAGTTTTTACCTGCACAAAAAAATAGAATTTCAGAACTTTATAACAGTAGTGCAAGGTGCTCAATTCTACCGCTATAGCAAGTGGCTATGCGGGTCGTGATCCACAAGGAGGGACTAGCGATGGAAACTTTTTTAGTAAGTTCTCTTTTATGCTACAATTAATGGTTAAAATTCTTCTTTAGTTTCTTAAAAAGAAAAGAAAAATAGTTTACAATCAAGTTAGGAAGAAGGTGGTAGATTGAGAAGGTGAGAAAATTGAAAATGAATTATATACAAAGAAATTGAAAAGAGTGATAAAGATGGTTGGAAGATTTGGGTGATCTAAACTAAAGAATTAAAAGAGAAGAAAGAAAAGATTAAAGAAATACTTACCTTCTCTTGTTGATGACTTACCTGGAACCCTTGCATGCTTTACCTTACTTCGGAGGCGATCAACGCAAACCCATAAGACCGAGCTCAATCCCTATTCACATTACATCATCAAGACGAATAAGAATGAAATAATACGGAATCTTGAGGAGGAGAACATCATCATGAAATATCATTGGCACTCACATAAACTTAGCTATACTGATGCTTCTAAATTCACTTAGATATTCATCAAAAGTAAAAGAGGAAAGTAGAAATAGAAGAAGAACATATGAACAAGAAAAACATAAAGATGTTACCTTTGATTACTTGTAGATACGATGAAAGAAATGAGGAGGGTATATCGGTGTCACTCTCAACATAAGCCTCTCCCTCTTACTTACATGAATCTCAGCCTAACCTATAAAAATTACATAAAAAAAATAAAAACATACGCTAAAAAGAATGAAAAACTGGCCTAGAATCTATCTCTGCATGGTCATTTTTCTTTTGCCTTTGAGATTGCAGGTATTTATAGGAGAAATGCAGAGATTAGATGAGTATGAAGATAGGGAAAGCTAGATATTTCTGAATTTGAATCCTTCCCTTATCTCCAAACTTGATTTGATGTGGATATTCAGTTCTGATCTGCAGCTTATTGGCGTGTTGATTGCTGAATATAACTTATCAGATGACAAAATTAGAAACAGTGATCAACTTAAGAGTTGTAGCTTCGGTAGCGAAAGTTATGATTCAAATACTAAAATATATCTAGTCAGAATCTAAGTCAAATTTGCTTCATCTCATCCTTTGATCTTCTCTCTATCCATTTATCCCTTTAGATTTGGACTCTGTATTTGACGTTATCCTCAGTTGATCTTTAGATTTAACCACTTGATTCACTAAAAACTAAATTTAACCAATTAGATTTGGGATCATCCTCTTTTAACCAAATAGATCTAGTTAAATCTGAATTTAACTGATATTGATTTGATTTTATCCTCTTTCTCCCATGATTATCTTCTGCAAAATAGACATTTAAGATAAGGAATTTAGCAGATTTATTATATGATAAATGTGAAAATGTAATAAAGAATAATACAATAAATGTGTGCAATCAATAACTCATACCTACCACCAATTCATGCACAAATTTAAAAGATTATTCATTAAGGGTATACAAGACATGATCGTCCATCCAACCGCCCTTGAAAGTAGGGGTTTTCAAAAATATGATTTGAAAATATTTTAACATGTTTGAAAACTCTACCAATTGAAGAATAAAAAATAGTTTTAAAGATAATTTTAAAAACTAGTATTAAATCCTTCAAGTAAGGAATAAAACATAAATATATCCATGAAAGCATGAAAATCACACAATAATTGACATTCAAGGTTTATAAAGCACAAGAGATTATCATGAATCCATTATCATGAGTAAACAAGATGATGTAGAGTGCAAAAATTATGTAGTAAGTATAATCATGGAGATAAGACATTGAAGCTTAGTTGCAATTTCTTTTATCAAAAGCAAGAAATCATCAAAACTAAATACGCCTCAAGGTATATATATGTTTTGTTGAAACTAAAAATATACATACATATCCCAAACATAAACGAGTCTAAAGAAAAATTTTCATGAAAAGCAAGTGACTCTAAGATAGACAAGTATATCTAATAGTTTTAGTCAAAATTAACATATACATGAAGCTAAGAACATGAAAACATATACAAAAATAGGGAATACACGTTAAGATGCAAAAAACATCAAAACAAGGTTATACAAGTACATCTAATGGGTACAATTGAGCAATAAAGTACAAACACATAATAATCAAATGTGGCTCACAAGTTGTACAAGTATAAGCACAAGTTTTAACGAAAACTACATCTAAACAAGTAATCAAAAACATGAAGTGCAAATCATAAACAAGCATGATCATTAGGGTAAATACACATGCTTTAGAGTTAGGATATACACAATAGCTAAAGTATAGTGAGATCATAAAAGTAATAGTCCCTATAAACATGGGTGTATCTCAAATACTATTTATGTATATCTCAAGTCTAATTAACATTGCATTTAACATAATAAACATGAAAACATGAAAACCAATACATGCTAAAAACATTCATGTAAAAGTATGTAAACAAAATAAGGAGTTAGAGATAGTTACCAAAATCAATAGGGCTAATCTCTAGGTCTCCAAACTATGGTGGTCCTCCCACCAAATATCCTTGAAGCTGATGCATCCAATGTAGTGTCCATCAAGCTCAAACGCATTCACCATCAAGGCACCAAAACCCTCATGTCAAGTGAGAGCCCACACTTACATCAAATATAATAGGGGTGATTTTTGGTACCTATACCTTTTTGGGTCCATAGGGGTTAGCACCTTTTCTAACGCAAACAGATTTATTTACAAAATTTGAATTATGTATTCTATCATAACAAAACTTTGCAAGGTGGCCCTTACATCCACAATGTGTACAAGTGTATACACTAGCATACAAGGTGTCATGTGTGTGAACATGAGAAGCATTATGCCGTGATTGGTGTGCATTAATATGTGAAACTTGTTTCTTTCGAAATATGGATTCTAATTTCTTGTGATCCATAGCACATTGGCTCAAAGTATAGCCCAAATAATATACACTCTTCTTCAACATACATATATCATTTTCAACATTAGAAGAAAATGTGGAGCATGCAATAGAAGTATAAGATGATGAAGCTATGGTAGCATGGCAAACATGGGAATCTAAATTATTTTACAAAGAAATATTTTCCTTTGAAACTAAATCTAGCTCTTTTGAAATTGAAACAACTTTATTTTTCAAAAAATCATTCTCATTTAAAACAATTTCAAGTTTTCAAGATAAAACATCATTTTTCTTCAAAACAATATCAAAATCATTTTTATTCTTCAAAATTTTATTTTCCTTTAAAACAAGGTCAAGTTGGATTTTCAAGGAGTCTCTTTCACTTGAAATCTCAACCCTCTCTTGTAAAATCATGTTTAGCTTTGAAAATAAATTTTCATTTTCTTCTTTTAATTTAAAACTCTTGTTTTTCAAAGCTTTATACTTAGAAAGTAAGTTTTCACAAAATATAGATAGTTCTTCATTTAATGCATGTGCACCCATGTTATCATCACAAGAAGAACTAGCGTTATCATCTAGTTGAGTTTTCAAAATTATCTCAAGAGAGTCATTCCCTTAGACCATGAAGCAAGCATGATCGGACTCTTCTCTACTAGATTCTTTCTCCACATTGTTTGTCGTTTGTAGCTCGGGAGAGGTCAATGTGTTCCACACTACAAAAGCAGAATCAGAATGAGAAATCATAGATAAATATTCTTTACTAAGTGTATGCTTTAGTGCATCTAAGGCTTGTGCATTAGCCTTAATGTACTTGTCATTACCAAAATAGGTTTCCTTGATAGTGGCAAGATAGACATGCAAACCTAGGGCTTCTAAATAAGCACTCATCCTAAACTTCCACATATCGACGTTAGAAACTTCAAACATGGGAGGGGCAAGGTGATCCATGAGTGTACAGACTATATGTGTGCAAATGCAATACTACATTAGCAATCCAAGATCTCACTCCTAGGTAGTTAAACCTAATATCAAGAGCGTAGGCTCTGATACCAATTGAAATACACCTAGGGGGTGAATAGGTGTACTAGCTAATCTAATGACAAATGATGCGGAATTAAAACACAATTGCAACATACTATGTGTAACCAAAGAGTGTAGCTGAATTCCCAGTGAAGGGCTCTGGACTATCTCCTCGAGATTCCAATAAGTTAAGAGTTGAGGTGCTATATGAAGCTCTCTTGGTTCAACACAAGTATGGGCATAAACTATATCTAGCATATGAATATGTGCAATATAAAGCAATATAAGATATAAGAGAGAAAGAGTTAAGAAATAGTGGATCAAATGCAAACAACAAGATATGTTTCGAGGTTCGAGTCACTACTCTACGTCCCCGCCTTCACACAGAAGATTTCCACAATATGTCCACACAGGACCTTCCACCAAGGGACCGCCACCGAGGAATTACAGCTCTACACTTGGAGTACACTACTTCTTTCTCAAATACAACCACCTCTACACAAGAGGCATAGGCACAAAGCCAAACCACAATCACTTCTGCATAAGAGGGATAAGGCACAAAACCAAAACTCAATCACCTCTACACAAGAGGGGTAAGGCACAAAGCCAAACCACAATCACCTCTACACTAGAGGGACAAGGCACAAAGCCAAAACTCAATCACCTCTACACAAGAAGGATAAGGCACAAAGCCAACACTCAACCTCAATCACCTCTACACAAGAGGGATAGACACAAACCCAAAGTAAAGAAGAGATTATAAACTTAGTGATCACAATAGACCACAAACAACACTTGGTGATCACAATAGATCACAAATAATTTTTCTCACAAAAATAAGATCCTATAGATAGAATTAGATATGACAGCTCAAGTGTGAGAAAATAAAGTGTTTGAAAATTAAAACAACAAAGAAAAATACTTAGGAAAAATACTAGATAGATATGAAAATAAAGATCAAAACCAATTTCTCAAAGACTCTCTTTTTTTGATTTTCCAACACTTTAAAAATAAATAAAAATAAATCTTTTTAGCTCAAAAACTCTTTTCAAACTTGCTGCAAAATACTTGAAAGATGGGAAGAGAAGCTCACTAAAAATCTTGTTTAAAACAGCCCAAGAGAAGCTCTATTTATAGCCTCTCAAAAATATAGCCGTTGGCAGCCAGAATAGGTCAGTTTTGACCTTCCGGTTGACCGGCCAGTCGACCATCCAACGATCATATTTGTGACCATTGGGCCTCTGGTCGACTTCCCGGTCGACCGCGACTAGCCTGTCGGTCGACTGCCCGATCGAACGGCACTACACGAGAGTTGGGTAGTTACAGTCGGTCAACCGTCCGGTCAACCAGCCTTCTAGGCTGGCCTTGTGCACGTCCTTGTGCACATCGATCGACCGGTCCGGTCGACCGCCAGCAGGCTCTGGCTGGAATTTAGTGTTATGAAACTTAGTCTTTTAACTTCTATAAAATTTCATAAATTCTCATAAATTCTACAAAAATCAGTTCTTTATTAATATTTGAAGAACAAATATGTGTGACAAAAATCAACACATATTGCAAACAATTCGAACTATTTTTGTGATATAAAAATTAAGCTTAGACACAAAATCGGTATTTTCCGAAAATCAAACTTTGAAGTGAAAATCCAATTTTTTCCAAACTTGTATAAATACAAAAATAAGATATTTAAACTCTTTTGAAGCATAGAGTGTCTTTTGAAGCATAGAGTGCATGGATGGAATCCAATGCACATATAAATGATATATCTATGTCTTTAACATAAAACCTAAAATAAGTTTTGTTAATTACTAAACTCTAAACACATGAATAGAATCATCAAAATAAGTTTTTCTAAATATATGAAGTATAGATGTATATAGATGAAGTCTAATATACATTAAACCATGTAAACTTGTTTTTATTCTATCTATTCATGAAAACCATATATATGTATAGTTGAAATCCAAAACCAGTTAAACGGAAATGAAACATATTGAATTTATGTGTGTATATGAACTTGAACATATCAACGCTAGTTTATCTTACACAAGATCTAAACACAAACTTAAACTAAACAAATCGAAGTCTTCTTGTAGAACTCCTTCTCCAAGCTGACTCGATCCAAACACGATCCAAAGAGCTTTACTCCATCCGAGTGCTAGATGCGATCTTGACGCTCGAGCTCTTGAATCTACATGTGTTAGCTCCAAAACTTCTTTGTTGAAGCTAAATACCTACTAATATCTTGATCAATAACTAAAACTATATAAACACAAGATCATTAGTAAACTAACCTTTATAAGTTAGTCATCATCAACTAAGGTGAAAGGCCTCAGGGCTAACAAAAACACCCCAAGAACTTAGGAGTCGAGCAAACAAGGCCACAAAACTAAGAATTTTTATTTATATGAACTACTTTTAGGCGTGAATAATTATGCTTCATGAGGCACAAATACCCAGCTTAATCAAAAGATTTTTATATATAATAATCTTTTTGTTTTTGTTTTTTATAAGGCATAACATTCTTTGTTTTAGAACCCTAAGTTTGTATATAAAGTGTGCATATTTCATCAATGTAAAAATCAAGACTAAATTACTTTTTCAATCTTTCTTCCTAATCTCAAAATCAAACAAATAATTTTATTTTGACCAAGTATAAGAAATCCTAATTATGATCCTCTTATTCCTTAAAATTAACATAATTCTTTACAAAAATAAGTCAAAGTATTATTTTCCTTTCTAAAAAATTTTTAAAGAAAGGAATTTTTTTTTAGATTAGTAATGTTAGCATGTTAGTAAACCCTTCCCACACCTAGCTCATGCATTCCCGTCAATGTATGAATGAAATGCAATAACACATGAAAAAGGAGAAAGGGATAAAAATTGCCACCTCAAGGTGGTGGTTCCGTTGGTGTCTCATTGGGCCAAGCGTTTCTTCCCAATGTAGATACTATTGAATATTCATGGAACCCACCTTTTATTTTCTCTTTCTTATTAGCACTTTTATACTCCCCAATATAAATAGGATCGTGCAAGATCCTAGTATGAAATTTTTTTCAGTTATATGACCAATCTTGGGATATCATTACGGAGACATATTGATCTAAATCTTGGTCCAACAGTGAAATGTGATTTTGTGGAATGGATGATTTGGGCTCAACAATGAAAGGAATAGGAATCGATACTGACTCGGGAATAAAACTCAAATCAAGTTTAGGTTTGAGAGTTGGAGTTGGTTCATGAATTTGGTACAAATCATAGAATTCAATTTCACATTCATTTTCCAATAATGAAATGTAACTATCCAAAATAAGTGATTCATGTTTAAACTCTATAGGGATAGGAATCAGTGTTGGGTTCGAAATTGGGTCCAAATCGGGTAAGGATACCGGAGTCAACATAGATTCAAAAAGTGGAACTGAATCACAACATTAAAAATCAATGTCACATTCATCTTTTAGTTCAATCTCGTTGAACTGAAAACTTACCAATTTGTCAATGGATTGATATGAGTCAAGTTCAAAGTTTTGTGGTGAAATTAAATCTTCGTTAAAATCTCCAAGATACCATGATTCTTCGTCAATATGACTAGGAGAATCAGGAGTGGTCGAAAATATGTTAGGTAGAATTTTCTCATTCTTATCATTAATTGTGTTGACCAAATGGCTCACTTTTACTTCTACCCTATTGAGAGATTTGGGGCAATCTGTTTGGAATTGAATACAATCATTTTGGGACTGATGAATTTCATATTCTTTTCTAAGTCAACAGGTTCTTCTTGTTATGGTTGGACTTGAAAATTAGAGTAAGGATCTTGGATTTGGGAGAATTGAGTACGCTATGATTTGTACTTGTCGTGTGGATTCAAGGAAGGCTTCAAAAATCTTTTCTAAAGAAGATTTTTCTTTTATAAGTTTGTCTTAGTATGGAGTATATGAAGCTATATGTTGGTAAGGTTGTTGATAGTAAGACTCGGGAGAGTTGTATCCCCACTGACTTGGTGAAGAGTGGTGATGATTGTCCCATTCTTTTCATAATACTAGGATTAGGGCATATATTGATTCGGGTAAGACCAATCTGGCATACTTGGTTGGTTAGAGCTATGTAATGTCGGGTTGGTAATATCCGAATTGAAAGAGGTTGGGGTGACATATGAATTTGAGTTATAATCAGAATAATGTTAATTATAATCCATTTTCACAAGAACAAACAAAAATAAATAAATAAACAAATAAGAAAATAAAGAAAAATCTAACCTACGTTAGGGTAGAGCTTAAACCTAGACGACTCCTACCTGTTGAATATCCACATGAGGTATATTGCAGAACCTGACCACAAGTTAATCGGTCAGGTAGGGGCAAGATTGGTGGGAGGTATCCATGCATAAGTTGGTGGCCACATTATGCTAAACCACCAGCCTTCAGGATTTCGCCCTTCAATCCCCAACCTTCGATACTGATTTGGCAAGAGTCAACTTCTAACAACTTTTCCCTTAGGAAAATCCTTATTTGAGTCTGATATGTCCCTAGGACCAACGTCTACTCAATTTTAAGTTAGGCTGGGTTAGTGAGTGAGGAGATGGTTTGTGGGCTAAGGGAGGATAATGATTTCCCCGCCTTATTTTGCTTAAGAATATTGTCCTTAAATCGTTTTAGTGCTCGTGTGCAAGTATATAGCAAAATAACACTCAAGTAATATAACATACAAGTGTATTTCCTAAGTTATATGCAATGCAGATGTACCTTTTTCTCCAGCACTCTTCAACAATAATGTAAGAAAATGAAATAGATAGATACCCTAAGATGCAAGAGTCTAAACATTTTTTTAGCATTTACAAAGTAACAAGTTACTGTTGATTAGAAACATGTACAGAGTGAGTTAAATAGATAAACTAATAACTGCAGAGAGCTAATCTCTGAAAATCAAGCAACCTGCAAGAAACTACAGTTAGTACTTCACCAAAATTGTGGGCTCTGATGCTCTACCTTCTTGGACAGAGGCACAGAGTAGAAATATGTCTACTGTAGCTCCTAATTTTCTATAATTAGCCCTTGTATGTCAAAATAGAGAAGAAAAAGAGTTAAATTGTTAAAGTAAATCAAGAAAAAATAACACTTATCGTCCCTCCCCGGCAGTGGAGCCAAAATTTTGATCGAGCCAAACCTGCACAGAAAATACAGACTTTTAGGAATAGTGCTAGGTCCTCGATGCTGCCATGTAGCCGAGGGCTAACGGTTTGTGATCCACAAGGAGGGATAGTGATGGAAGCTTTATAGTAAGTTTCTTCTTTTAATTAACTAAAACAGATTTAAGAGTTCTCTTCTCAGTTTTAAAAGAAAATAAAAATAGTTAAGAAGGAGATTATGTATAAAAGAAAAGGAAATAAAAAGAGGTAAAGAAAATTGTTGGTACAAAAATCAGAAATAAAAAAGATAAAAGAAGAGTATTTAAGATAGTTTTGTTAATTCAAAAGGAAAAAAGAACAAGTTCAAAGAAAAAGAATTAAAAGAGAAAGCGTTGATTGAAAATTGTTAAATTAAACTAAGAAAGAAAAATAGATAAAAGATAAAAGAAGAAAATTTACCTCTGCTGTAGATTAACATACCATGATTAGATGTGAAGTAATGTAAAGAAAGTTAGTACAAAAAGGTACATAAAAGCAGTGGTTGGCCAGATTGAGTACGATGAAGAAAAATAAGAAATCTCCATTGATTATCACCTTCAATATAAGCTTCTTGAATAAAAGATTACACAGTGTCACTCTACAATAACTCTTCCTCTATTTTAATCATGTAACTCTCTCTAACATAAAACTAAAATAAAAAAAATAAAATTTATATTGAAGAAGAAAAGAAAAACCTAACTAAAGCTCTCTCTGAGATGGTGCCCTTTCTACCTTTGAGGTATGAGGGTATTTATGGGAGAAAACTAGAGGTATAGGAAGTGTATGAAGATAAGAAGAGCCGACTATTTTTGAATTTGAATCCTCCCCTTATCTCCAAACTTGATTTGATTTATCCAGAATTTTATGTAGAAATTCTATTCTAATCTGAACCTTGTTATCATGTTGATTGCTGTATATGATTTACCAAACGATAGAATTAGAAATAATGATGATCAACATTAGACTTATAGCCCTTTAAATCTTCTTTGTGGATCATCTTAAATCATCAAATTTGAGTTTCGGTAGCAAAAGTTGTGATTAAAATGATAAAATGTATCCATTTTGAATTAGAATCAAATTGCTTCATCTCATCCGTTGATCTTCACTCTAACTATTTATCCTCTTAGATTTTCAATTTGTCTTATAGAATTGATAAGATATCCATTTATTTTTAGCGA
This sequence comes from Agave tequilana, assembly GCA_038442645.1. NCBI lineage: Eukaryota > Viridiplantae > Streptophyta > Magnoliopsida > Asparagales > Asparagaceae > Agave > Agave tequilana. The sequence continues at coordinate 729,502 of JAVJIF010000441.1, forward strand.
AACTAATAGGGTCTTCAAATAATCCGTTTTTTCCTTAAAATTAGATGATATTATCTTATCTGATATATCCAGTTTTCAGATAAGATAGCTTCTAGAACCTTTGGATTTGAATCGATCCCATTTCTTTTAAACTTTTGGATTTAATTCGATAAATTTCATGCTCATCTTCTTCCTATCATACCCTGCATGAATTAGGACATTAAGATAAGTTATTTACAATATTCATTACAGAATATTTATAGGAATGTAATAATATTTATGCAATATATGTGTCTAAACAAGAGTCCAGTTAAGGATAATACTTCTTCAAGTACCTGTCGTTGATAGCCATCATGAGCGTTTCGCCATTCGAAGTTATGAGACGGTATGCTCCATTTGAGTAGACTGGCTCTATTACAAATGGTCCTTCCCATTTGGGTTGAAATTTTCTTTTTGTCTTGTGTGTCATAACCATGTGTCTTCTGACAGCTAAGACAAGATTGCCTTTGTTGAAAATCTGTTCTCTGACTTTCTTATTGAAGGCTCTAGAACTGCGAGCTTGATAGAGCTTGATTTATTATTGGGCTTGTAGACTTTGTCGTCTAAAGCTTCCAACTCCTGAAGGCGCAATCGATGCTTTTCCTCGTCTGCCATCTCGGTTCAAGGCAATCATAGAAATGGGATTTGGATCTCCAGTGGGAGCACAGTTTCACATTTGTACACCAAGAAAAACGGCCCTGCTTTTGTCGGGGTTTTCACCATAATGCGGTTGGCCCATAAGCATTCACATAATCTGTCGTCCCAGTCGCGTTGATTTTTTGAGATGAATTTCTTGAGAAGATTCGCAATAGTCATGTTGAAAGTTTCTATAAGGCCATTAGCAGCTGGATAGTATATGGTGATGACACACTTTGGATTCTAAATTTATTACAGAACCTCTAAAATGCTTGGCTGACAAATTGGGATCCATTGTCGTGGATGATTCATCGGGGTACACCAAAGCAGTAGAGCACGTGATATTTAATAAACTTGATCATGTTAAGCGTCTTTACTTCCTTCAGGGGAATAGCTTCCACCCATTTAGAGAATTAATCTGTTATGGCCAAGATGAAGCAGTGTCCTCTGGATGTTAGGGCACTGACGGGTCCAATAACATTCATTCCCCATATTTCGAATGGCCATGAGGAGGACGTTGGATGAAGATGTCCCGGTGCTTGATGGATGAAGTCACCATGAATCTGACATGCATGGTATCACTTAGCATAGGCAATGGCGTCAGGGATCATTTTTTACCAATAAAAGCTAAGTCGTCTAAGCCGGACTCTGAGCTTGGATATGGGTTGTTGAGCTCTACGCATACTGTGATGAGCTTCTTTGAGTGCCTCCTGTGCTTCTTTGTGTGAAAGGCATCAGAGTAGGATTCCATCATACGATTGACAGTACAATATTTGCATGATCACATTGTAATGGAATCGAGGAGCTTTCCTTCTGATGGCAACTACCTCTTTGGAATCGTCGGGAAATATACTATATAAGACGAAGTCAATGTAAGGGAATCGCGAATCCCTGGGCTCGAGACTTGTCAAATTCTCATTAATCTTTTTGACTTGAAGGTCTCTTCTTGGAGTTCTATTGTCTTCAAAGGCAAATTTGCAACAATACATGTCGCGACTGTAGACAAGTACTCTCTCCGTGGCTCCGGCTGGAAAGGCCAATGAAGCGGTGATAAACGTCAGCGCATCAGCATGAGCATTTTGCTGACGTGGCACATGGTTAATGTAGAAGTTTTTAAACTTCTCTGCCATGATAATGGTCGCATTGTGATTGGGCACCAAGTCTTCATGTTGGACTTCGTACTCACAGCGGACCCAGTTGACAATGAGTTTTGAATCACCATATGCTTCAAGATTTTTGACTCCAATCTTTTCAACAAGCTGCATCCCGATCAAAAGAATGTTGTATTCTGAGATATTGTTGGAACACGGCTCAGTTAACGAGAATGCACGAGAGATCACATAATTATGTGGGGAGATACTACCCCCACACCTGTGACGATATTTCCCTCCGGCTTCGTCCTCGATGCTCTGTCAAAGAACAGTTGCCACACTTGTTCTTCTGAGGAGGCATTGATGACATTAACTTTTGCAATCTCGTCTGGGAGATCATCATAAAGTTTGAAGTTCCTAGAACCGGAGGATCAGCCAGAAAATATGCCATAGCTTGCCTTTTGACCGCCTTTTGTGGCATGATTGCATCTTATATTCTGAGAGCAATATGGCCCATTTCGCTAGTCTGCAGTTCAGTGATGATGGCCTTATCATGAGCAATCACAAAGGATTAACTCTGAAGATGACTCAAATGCGTTGCTCCATAAGGTAATGTCGCATCTTCTGGACAGCGAAGACCAACGCTAAGCGTTCATTTTCGATTGGGTTGTAACGGTGCTCCGCCCCAGTCATCATTCTACTTAAATAGTAGATCACCTGCTGATTGAGGTAGAACCTGCACACAAAATACAGAATTTTAGAACTTTAAAATAGAGATGTGCAATTGCTCTTTCGATGCTTTTAGACTCACTTGGAGAGCAATTGTACCAAAAGAAGAAAAGCAGAGAAGAAGAAGAAGAACACAAAAACAAAGTACATACAAAAGGAAACTACAGATTTGATTTCATAATAATAAGAGAAAAGAAGAAAATCTTACACCGGTGTCACTCTCAGCACAAGCTTCGTTCTCGTTCTCCTATGAAACTCTGATCTCCTCTGATTTACATAAATTAAAACAAAAAATTACATGAAAAGAAAAATAAAAACCTACACTACAAAGAATGAAAAACTGGACTAATTCCTATCTCTGCATGGTCGTTCCATTTTCAGTGAAAATTCTGCCCTTTTATAGGCAAAAACCCAGAGGGGGGAGGAGTGAGAAGATAAGGAGCCCCTTATCTTCTCACTCCTCCCCCCTCTGGGTTTTTGCCTATAAAAGGGCAGAATTTTCACTGAAAATGGAACGACCATGCAGAGATAGGAATTAGTCTAGTTTTTCATTCTTTGTAGTGTAGGTTTTTGTTTTTTTTTTCATGTAATTTTTAGTTTTAATTTATGTAAATCAGAGGAGATCAGAGTTTCATAGGAGAACGAGAACGAAGCTTGTGCTGAGAGTGACACCGGTGTAAGATTTCCTTCTTTTCTCTTATTGTTATGAAATCAATTCTGTAGTTTCCTTTTGTATGTACTTTGTTTTAGTGTTCTTCTTCTTCTTCTCTACTTTTCTTCTTTTGGTACAATTGCTCTCCAAGTGAGTCTAAAAGCATCAAAAGAGCACTTGCACATCTCTATTTTAAAGTACTAAAATTCTATATTTTGTGTGCAGGTTCCACCTCAATCAAATTTTGGCGCCGTTGCCGGGGAGGGACAGTAAGTTACTTTCTTTAAAAGTTTACATTTTTGGTTAACTTTCTTCTTTGTTTTTTGTATAGATTTAACAACAAGGAATTCTTGCTGCAGTGGACACATAAGTGGCCTTGGACTCTACTCAAGAAAGCAGAGCCAAGAAGCCCTCAGATTTGCTACATTCCAGTGGCAAAACTGAGTGAACTACTAACCTGTATTCTTACAGGTTGGCTGAATTGAAAATCTGAATTTCTGTAGCATTTATCTCCTTGTTTGACTCAGTGTATATTTATTTTTAACACAACATTAAAAAGTTGATTGTAAATGCTAAAAATGATTTAGACTTTGCATTTAGGCACGTGTCTATTTCATTTCATTTTCTATTTACTGTTGAAGAGTGCTGGAGCCAAGGTATGTGTGCATAGCATTTAGTATAAGGTTCATTCTTGTATGAAATATTGCTTGAATGTTACTTTTTTCTATATACTTGTACACTGCACTAAATTAACTTAAGGGCTTGTCCTATAAACAAGATAAGGTGGGGAAGTCATTACCCTCCCTTAGCCCACAAACAATCTCCTCACTCACTAACCCAAGCCTAACTAAAAATGAGTAGACGTTGGCCCTAGGGACATCTCGGAATCAATTAGGAGATTATCCTAAGGGGGAAAGGTGTTGGAATTTGACTCCTGCCAAATCAGCATCTAGGAAGGGGATTAAGGGCCGAAAGCCCGAAGATTGGTGGTTACTTAATTAAGGAACGTCTTTGACAGATAACCTCCCACCAATCTTACCCTAACCTGACTGATTAGCTTGTGGTCAAAGTCTGCATTATACCTCCCGTGGACAGTCTAATCAGTTAGGAGTCGTCTAGGTCATAGGTCTACCCTAACTTAGGTTAGAATTTTTTCTTTTTTGTTTGCTTATTTGTTTGTTTGCTTGTGTTTTATTTTGTGATATGGCTTATAATAACAATTTTTCCAATTTTAATAGTAATCTATATTACACACCAACCCCTTTTTCGGATATTACCAACCCGGCATATCATAACTTTAACCAACCTAGTGTGCCGGATTGGTCTTATCCGAATCAATATAACCCATGCCCTAATTCTTATAACCATAATTTTCAGTATAATTTTAACTCTTCACAGAGTCAGTGGGGATTCACCTCCCCGAGTCCAATTTTCAACCAACTTGTCCTCCTTATCCACCTTGTCCACAATATTTTCAAGATTCATACTTAGTTCCACCAGTCCAAAATAGAAAATCATCAATTTTGAAAATAAGTACGCGTGAGTCCAAACAAAAATCACAAAGTCTGATGGACTCATAAGTTCACAACCAATTCCAAAATAACACTTCATCTTTTCAACAAAACGATGAACCTATCAACTATGAAAAGATGCTTGAAGCCATGACTCAGGCTCAAAACGCTCATAATCATGACATAGATATGATGGTCCAAAGTCTACGTTCTCACTGTTTGGCTAGTTCTGATGTCGCTAACCATTCTGTTAGAGCCGAAGAGTCATATTGTTTTGGAAAACAAGGTTCCATTTCAGAACAATCATTTGAACTTGCCCAAACTCTAAATTTTGAAAATGATATTGACAGTTTGGCAAGTTATTCCTTTCCTGAAATAGAACTTGAGAATGAATATGATCATGAACCTCAACTTAGTGATTCAATTCTACTTCCTGATTCAATTATGACTCCGGTGTCTTCACCTGATTTCAATCTTTTTCCCGAGTCAATATTGGATCCTGTGCTAATTCATCATGAAATTGATTCACCCATCTTTGATGATCATATTGAACTTGACCAATTTTACACTTTTGAAAGTCCTATTGACAAATTAGTAAGTTCTCATTTTTATGACATTGAACTCAATGAGAAATGTGACCTAGATTCTCAAATCTGTGATCCAGTTCAAATTTTCGAATCAATATTGACTCCTGTTTTGTTACCCAACTTGAGTAATATTTTAGAGTCAGTTTTGATTCCCACACCTATCATTCTTGAACTTGAATCACCAATATTAAGTCACATTCCATTGTTGAAAAATAAATGTGGACTTGAGTTTCAACTTCTTGATTTGGACCCACTTCCTGAACCAATCTCGACTCCTGAACCATTACTTGACTTAAGTCACTTTTCTGAGTCAGTTTTAGTTCCCGTACTTTCTGAGTCCAAGTCAATCATTCTATCTTTTCACACTCCATTTTGGGACAAGGCGGTTGACAAATTTGACTCTGAAATTAATTATGAAATTTGGAAATTAGATGGGGTTAAATTTTTAATAAAAATCCTTGATGGATACATCATTTTAATGGGTTATATTAGAGAAATTTCTGGTGGGTTCCTCCGAACTCCACGAAAAGTCAATTGGGCCGCATTTCGTGGACCAATCAGACCACCACCGAAACCACCACCTTAAGGTAGTATTTTTCTTCCCTTTCTTCTTTTTCATGCATCCATGCATTAATTCATACATTGAGGACAATACATGAGATAGGTGTGGGGGAGGGTCTAACATAACTTAGTTTTTTTTTAAAAAATTCTTTACTTTTAAAAAAACTTTTTGAAAATAGAAACAATATTTTGACATATTTTTTGTAAGAAATTAAGTCAATTTTAAGGAATAGGAAAATTAAAATTAGGATTTCTTAAATTTGGTCAAAATAAGATTATTTGTTTGATTTTTAGGGTTAGGAAGATAATTTGTCAAAGTAATTTAGTCTTGATCTTTATCTTGATGAAATATGCACACTTTATACACTTACACACTTAGGGTTCAAAAACAAAGACTCTTATGTCTTATAAAACAAAAAAGAAAAACTATATAAAAAAGATGAACAAATCTAATTATTGATTAGCTAGGTGCTTTGACCTAAGCAAGCCTTAGTATTTATGCAAAAGATGATTAGATAAGTTTGAGAAAAAATATATATATAAAAATCCTCTGATTAAGCTGGGTATTTGTGCCTAATAAAGTATAAGTATTCATGCCTAAAAGGGGTTCATATAATAAAATCTTTAGTTTTGTGGCCTTGTTTGCTTGAGTCCTTAAGTCTTTGGGTTGTTTTCTCACCCGGTACCCTAAGACCGTTTTGTTTGGGAGTCATCGATTAAAGGCTCGTTACATGGGCAGATTAGAAAGCCTAATAGAACTAAGGAATAATACCACAAAAAAATATATATAAATAAATAAGGCATAAGAGTTAAAGTTAATGAACCCTTAGTCAAAATTTTCACGGTCACAAGGTGCATATGACTTAGGGTAAAGTAATAGACTAAATGAGAAGTACAATTTGACTCCTTACTTTGATTGATAACAAATTTTTGAATAGAGACTAAGTTTAGGAATGAAAAATTCATTTTTCCTATAACTTATAGATTACTTAAATCTTACAATTATATTTCAAATATTTTTCTCTTCCAAAATGCTTTTCAAAAATACTAACTCTTTGTTTCTCTTTTCTTTATGGATTTTGTGGGTGTAATCCACTGAAAACCCTCACGAGACAAAACTCGTCCTCTAGGGGAAACCTAGAGGTTTAATGGCTTGTTGCACATGCTCAGTGCAATCGAGTGACCTGCGAAAGTGGTCTAATAATCCTTAGTATAGTTTAGTTGTTTTGCTCGAGGACGAGCAAAAGATAGGTATGGGGGTGTGATTGGTCACTAATATTGCACATTTTTTATCATATTCTCCTACTTATTATAGAATAAACTCTGCATTGTTCCTAATTATTGTTTAATTTATTTATAGGCCCATTACTAAAGGAGAGTGAAGAGAAACGAGCCTAATTGAAATCAGGTGAAGACACCGGAGTCATAATTGAATCAGAAAGTAGAATTGAATCACTAAGTTGAGGTTTATGATCATATTCATTCTCAAGTTCTATTTCAGGAAAGGAATAACTTGCCAAACTGTCAATATCATTTTCAAACTTTAGAGTTTGGGCAAGTTCAAATGATTGTTCTGAAATGGAACCTTGTTTTCCAAAATAACATGACTCTTCGGCTCTAACAGAATGGTTAGCGACATCAGAACTGGCCAAACGGTGAGAACGTAGACTTTGGACCATCATATCTATGTCATGATTACGAGCGTTTTGAGCCTGAGTCATGGCTTCAAGCATCTTTTCATAGTTGATAGGTTCATCATTTTGTTGAAAAGATGAAGTGTTGTTTTGGAATTGGTGGTGAACTTGTGAGTCCATCAGACTTTGTGATTTTTGTTTGGACTCACGCATACTCATTTCCAAAATTGACGGTTTTCTATTTTGGACTGGTGGAACTGAGTATGAATCTTGAAAATATTGTGGACAAGGTGGATAAGGAGGACAACTTGGTTGAAAATTGGACTCGGGGGAGGTGATCTCCACTGACTCTGTGAAGAGTTGAAATTATTCTGAAAATTATGGTTATAAGAATTGGGGCATGGGTTATATTGATTCGGATAAGACCAATCCGACACACTAGGTTGGTTAAAGTTATGATATGCCGGGTTGGTAATATCTGAAAAAGAGGTTGGTGTGTAATATGGATTACTATTAAAATTGGAAAATTTGTTATTATAAGCCATATCACACAATAAAACACAAACAAACAAACAAATAACCAAACAAAAAAGAAAAAAATTCTAACCTAAGTTAGGGTAGACCTATGACCTAGACGACTCCTAACTGATTAGACTGTCCACGGGAGGTATAATGCAGACTTTAACCACAAGCTAATCAGCCAGGTCAGGGCAAGATTGGTGGGAGGTTATCCGTCAAAGACGTTCCTTAATTAAGTAACCACCAATCTTCGGGCTTTCGGCCCTTAATCCCCTTCCTAGACACTGATTTGGCAGGAGTCAAATTCCAACACCTTTCCCCCTTAGGATAATCTCCTAATTGAGTCTGAGATGTCCCTAGGGCCAACGTCTACTCATTTTTAGTTAGGCTTGGGTTAGTGAGTAAGGAGATTGTTTGTGGGCTTTTTGGGCTCGTTTCTTTTCACTCTCCTTTAGCAATGGGCCTATAAATAAATTAAACAATAATTAGGAACAATGCAGAGTTTATTCTATAATAAGTAGGAGAATATGATAATAAATGTGCAATATTAGTGACCAATCACCTGCTCTTGATTTTGATCATTGTTTTGGGCTAGCAAAGCTTCCAACAAATGATCCATCACTCGAACATATAGCAGGAAAGGTTTTCTCTATACTGGAGCTACCAGAACAGGCGGGTGTGTGAGATACTTTTTAATCTTCTCGAATGCTTCTTGGCAAGTATCGTCCCAAATAAATGAGACTCCCTCTTCATTAACTTTCTGAAAGGTTAGTAGCGCTCCGAGAGATTTGATATGAATCTCCAGATGTACTCCAGTCGTCCATGTAAACCTCTGAGTTCTTTGAGATTTATCGGATGTTGCATCTCTTGGACGGCATGGATCCTCTCTGGGTCCAGGTGAATTCCTTTGCATGTAACGATAAATCCAAAGAATTTACCGCTGGCTACCCCCAGGAAGGACTTAGTCGAGTTCATCTTCAACTGGTGAGCCCGCATAATATTAAACACTCTTTTCAGGTTTGTGATCGGCAAAAAGCAAGTACAAGAAAAAGTAAAAAGAGTGTGGCTTGATGTTACTACTTTTACGATTCTTCCGTAGTAGCGAAGTGGCTATACGGGTCGTATCCACAAGGAGGGAGAGCGATGGAAGCTTGATGCGGCTTCAAAGTTCAAGAAGAAAGAAAGTTCCTTGTTTCCAAATAAAAAATTGAAAAGTGAAAATAAGTTATTTCAAGAATTATTGGAAAATGTTTTGGTGGTTTGTAAAAGTGAGTTTTTCTACTAATTGCTCCCACTAATCCCTAACTTATTGAAGATGTAGCCTCACGATGGATCATAGGCAAGTATAACCCTTATGCATTGGAACTATTTGTTGGCCCAGAGGCCTTCCACTCTAGTTTTGATGATGATTAACTCATGTAGTTATAGTTTACTAATAATCTTGTGATATTTAGTTTCAGATATTTAGCCAAGATATTAGTAGGTGATTAGCTTCAACAAAGGTGTTTTGGAGCTTTCACATGGTGATTCAAGAGCCCGAGCATCAAGTTCATACCTAGCACTCGTTTGGAGTCAAGCTCGGTGAATCACGTTTGGATCGAGTCAACTTAAAGACGGCGCTCTACAAGAAGACTTCGGTACATTATTTAGTTTATGTTTTAGATCCATTTGTAAAGATTAGATAGTGTGATATGCTCAAGTTCACAACACACACACTTGTTTAAAGTTTCCTGTTTATTGGTTTTCGGTTTTTGGTTTAACCGATCTTGGTTTTCATGAATAGATTGAATCAATACAAGTTTACATGGTTTAATGTATATTAGATTTGTTCTATATACATCTATACTTCAACTATTTAAACAAACTTAGTTTGATAGTCTATTTCATGAGTTTGGAGTTTTGGTATTTTAACAAAACTTATTTTTGGATTTTAAAGTCAAAAACATTGATATATATATCTTTCATGTATATTGGAGTATATCCATATACAACATGCTTAAAAGTTGTTTCAATATCATGTTTTTGTATTTAGATGAGTTTTGGAGAAAACGATTTTCCATTTCAAAAATTCAAGTTTTGGAAAATACGGATTTTGGTTTTCGGCAAAATTTCCTAGTTACAAAAATAGTTCAAATTGTTTGTAATATGTGTTGAATTTTTTCACACATGTTTGTACATCAAAGTATTATACTGAAACTATTTTTGTTGATTTTTAGAGATTTTATGGGATTTATTTGATAATTAAAAACCCAAGTTTTAAATCCTATAACAGCCCTGCCAGGCTCTGGCGGTCGACCGGACCGGTCGACCGGACCCAGAGTCGGTCGACCGGACCGGTCAACCGACGTGCACAAGGACGTGCACGCAGCCAGCCCCTTGGGCCGGTCGACCGAGCGGTCGACCGACTGAAGTCAGCCCACTCTCGGGTTGACCCGGTCGACCGGGCGGTCGACCGGCCAGAGAGCCGTTGCTCTCCGGTTCTGGGCGCGGTCCACCGGGCGGTCCACCGGCAGGCTCAATGGTCAGAAATTTGACCGTTGGCCGGTCGACCGGAAGGTCATTTTTGACCTTGTCAGTTGCCAACGGGCAGAATTTTTATGGGGGCTATTTATACCCCATTTGAAGTTGGTTTTCAACAAGTTTTTCAAGAGCTAAAATTCTGATCTTCTCTAGTGTTTTAAGAGCAAGTTTTTCAAAAGAGTTTTTGGGTTTAAAAGATCAATCTTCATTTGTTTTTAAAGTGTTTTTTAATTCAAAGAAAATAGTCTTTTCGGAATTTGTTTTTGGTCTAAAAATTCTATATCTATTTGGAGATTTTCCCAAGTGATTTTCTTTGTTCAAAACACTTTATTTTCTCACACTTGAGCTTATCATTCTATCCTCTCTATAGGATCTTTATTTTTGTGGGAAAAGAAGTTGGTTTGTGGTCTTTTGATCACCAAGTTGTAAACCCTCCTACTTTGTGTTATCCCTCTTGTGTAGAGGTTAATTTTAGAGTGGTGGCTTTGTGCCCTATCCCTCTAGTGAGAGGTTGATTGGTTGTTTGGCTTTGTGCCTATCCCTTATTTGTGAGGTTGATTTGTGGTGGCTTTGTGCCTAGCCTCTAAGTGTAGAGGTTGTGTTTGTAATTGAGAGAGGAGTTGTGTACTCCCGTTGTATTGCCCTAAATCCTCAGTGGAGATTCCCTGTGTGGATAAGTTAGTGGAAATCCTTCTGTGTGAAGGCGGGGACGTAGAGCTGGGTGCTCGAACCTCGAGACAAATCTCGGTGTTTGCGTTTGATCCATTGACTCTAACTCTCTCTCTTTTATATTGTGCCTTGCATCATTTCATATTGCTCATTCATATTTTATATGGTTGGCTTGTTTGTGTGTGCCTCACTTGTGTTTAACCACGAGAGCTTCATATAGCACATCAACTCTTATTCAGAGGAATCAAGAGGAGTTAGTCCAGAGCCCTTCACCGGGAATTCGGCTACACTCGTTGGTTACACTAAGTGTGTTGCAATTTAGTTTTTAATTTTCGCATTTTGTTCATTAGATTAGCCCTCTAGGTGTACTTACACTATTCACGTGAAAATCGAGTGAAAGTTCTTCCTATAACTTAGCTTTACACGACAAAAACTCAGACATTCCCATATCAAGATCCAATAGAAGGCGAGAATACGGGAAGACACGAGTGCATTAATGGTATCGGTAAAGTTAAAAGGAAAGTCTCTAACTTACAATAACAAGCAAAGTACAACACTCATAGATCATCAAAAACCATTTAAGTATGAAATATAAGGAGGTAAATACTTGTAGGTAAGTTAGAGTTAGAATCCTCGTCTTAAGATGCCATAGCTCTCGTTTGCACAAGGCTTGTTTGACACTATTGACTCATTTGGGTTATCAATCAAGAAGTTAGAAATTAGTGGGTTAGTAGTTAGTTTGCCATGCAATGGTGGAGTTAGTTAGACATGATAAGAAAAGAAGCAACAAAAAGAAAAGAAGTAGAGAGAAGGGAAGTTACACTACAATAAGAAAGTAAAAACCAAATGAAAGCACAAGTAAATTGAAAGAAGGAAGAGAAGTAGTACTTGTATTAGCTTGTCACCCTTCAAATACAATACTTACACACACTCTCTCTCTTTCACTCTAATGGCTAAAACTAAAACTAGAAGAAGCAAACTAAAGCAACTACAATTCCTAGCAACAAAACACAATTACAACTCTATTCTCTGGATATCTCCCAACTGAAGACTCCTGGGGGGTATTTATAGGCACCAGGGAAAAGGGGGGCCAGGGGGTGACCCATGGCCCGAAGCCCGGCGTGGAAACGCGGCCAGGGTCGCGTTTCCGCGGCCCAGCCAGGGCGGCGCGCGCCTGGCTTCGGGCAGTGCGTCGCCCAGTCTGTCCCTTATCCACTTGGTCTTCTGGATTTGCGATTTGATGTCCTAAGCTGACAAAATCTTCACTCTAAAGTCAATGGCTACTTAGTAGGCTTTTAATCACCAATTAAATGGTGATTTAGGTCTTCTTCTTCATTTGCACACCATGGACCTAGGATCAAGCAAGCAAGGTTTTATTAGCAAAATTTTACATGAAATAAATATGAGAATGTGATGAAAATTATGCAAAATTAGAGACTAATCACACCCCCACACTTATCTTTTTGCTCGTCCGAGCAAAACAAAAGTAAGAAAATTATTATACCACTTTCGCAGGTGTCGCGGTTGCACTGAGCATGTGCAACAAGCCTTTAAACCTCTAGGTTTCCCCTAGAGGAAGAGTGTTGTCTCCTGAGGGTTTTCAACGGATTGCACCCACAAAATCCAGTAAGTAAAGAAAAGTAGTTAGTGGTTAGAAAAAATTTTGTCATGAAAAAGAACTTTCAATCATCTAAGTAAAAATGACCGAACGGTGTAAAAATTAGGTTTAACCCTCATAAGTCCTCCTATACTTTAGCCTTCATAAAGGAAGAACTATGATTTTTCTTTAAATTTAGATAGGCTCTTGTACTTCTAACCATTCTGTTTATTTTGCTTTAGATAGATATGCATAATGTGTAAGTGTGATGTGCTTGGGATTTTTCAACTCAACTATGAATATCATTGAAGTTTATTAATATTTATTTATTGTTCTTAGCTTCATTAGGCTTTCTACTTTACTTATATAACACATATCAAACCGATGACTCCGAAACCAGATGATTTTAGGGTACCAGGTGGAAAAACACCCCTCGGGTCAAATATGCAAGTAGAGTAGGCCACGAAAGTAAGATTATATATTGAGTATATATATTGTTTTTTGGCGTGTGAGTAATCATGCTTCTTGAGGCACAATTATCCAGCTTTTTTTTTTAGAGTTGTGTTTCTAAATTCCAAGCATGTGTATGTGGTTTATGCATATTCTACTAAGGCTAAATAAAAAGTATGAGTTATTTTCCTTATCCCTTCTAACTTTTTAGTCAAACCAATCTTTCATGTTTATTTAGGCAAAAATAAAGATTCATTAATAAGGTTCCCGTAATTCCTACAACCTTTTGGTATTTTTATAAAGAGTATGAAATTTCTTTTCAATCTGGAGATTTTTTTTTTAAAAGAAGAAATTTTTGGAAAGAAGAAAAAGAAAGAATAAATGGAAAAAGAAAAAGTGTTAGCACCCCCCCACACCTATCTAATGCATTGTCCTCAATGAATGCATATGTAAATGCAAATGCAATAAATAGGGTGAAGAAATGATGTCTTCGTGGACTCGGGCCGGCCAAGCGCGAATAGGCTAAAGAAATGTCAAAAAGAATGAAGAAGGGGTAAGCATATAAACAAAAAAAATTTTACTTTTTATTTTTATTTTTATTTATTTGTTTGTTTTTTTAGTTGTTGTGGTTAGGTGTATGACGGGGCAAAAAGAGTCAGCACACTCTCATCCGTAGTCATAGGCTCAGTAGTCAAGAAGGGCTTCAGTCTTTACCCGTTCACTTTGAATTCCGTGTTGTTCTTAGGGTCTACAATAAGCACAGCACCGTGTGGGAAAACAATGCACACAATGAACGATCCAAACCAACAAGTCTTTAGTTTTCCCGCGAAAATGTGAAGCCTAGAATTGTATAGCAGAACCTTGTCTCCCGGAGCAAAACTTTTTCGGGTTATGATCTGGCCATGAAAAAGTTTATTCCTGCTTTTGGTGATCCGAGCATTCTCATAGGCTTCATTCCGTATCTCCTCTAATTTTGAAATCTACAGTCTCCTTAGCTCACCGGCCTTACTCAAATCAAAATTGAGCTGCTTAATGGCCCAGAGGGCTCGGTGTTCTAACTCTACTGGCAGATGACAGGCTTTTCTAAATACAATTTTATAAGGAGACATCCCCAGTACTGTCTTAAACGCAGTGCGGTAAGCCCACAATGCATCGTTGAGTTTAACCGAACAATCCTTTCGGTTTTGTCCGACAGTCTTTTCCAAAATGAGCTTGAGTTGTCGATTGGTGGCTTCTACCTGCCCATTTGTCTGGGGATGGTACGGAGTGGATAACTTGTGATTGATGGAATATTTTCGCATCAGAGCTTCAAAAACTCTGTTGCAGAAATGTGATCCATTATCACTAATTATCTCTCTGGGGGTGCCAAATCGGGAGAAGATGTTATCTTTAAGAAATTTGACGACCACTTTGTTGTCATTTATCTTTGTTGGCACAGCTTCTACCCATTTAGAGACATAGTCTACAGCAACCAAAATGAACTGGTTGCCGTAGGAATTAGGGAATGGTCCCATGAAATCGATACCCCAAACATCAAAAATTTCAACTTCCAGGATCGGGTTCAGGGGCATCATGTCTCTTCTTGAAATTTTTCCAATTTTCTGACAATTTGCGCATAACTTGCAAAAATGGTATGAGTATTTGAACAAAGTGGCCAGTAAAACCCACTTTGAAGAACCTTCTCTACAGTCTTGCGGGGACCGAAGTGTCCTCCACATACAAGGTCATGGCAAAAGCTGTGCACACTCCTCTGTTCCTCCTCTGGTATGCATCGTCGAATAATTTGGTCGGGACAATACTTAAAAAGATACGGTTCTTCCCAGAAGAAGTACCGTACTTGGGCAAAGAAGCGGTATTGGTCTTGCTTTGTCCAGTCAGCGGGTAATTGTCTAGTGGCCAGGTAATTAACAATATCCGCATACCAGGGTTCCTTAAGAATGGCCAGGATGTGCTCGTCTAGGAAATCCTCGTTGATCGGAGCTTGGATGATCGGTGCGTTCGGAATTTGTGAGAGATGATCAGCGACCACATTTTCTATACCTCGTTTATCCTAGATTTCTATGTCAAATTCTTGAAGCAAAAGGATCCACCGAATCAATCGGGCTTTTGCTTCCTTCTTGGTCATGAGGTATTTCAGTGCTGAATGATCTGTGAAAATCACCGTCTTTGAGCCTAACAAGTAGGGTCGGAACTTCTCTAGCGCAAAGACAACGGCCAAGAATTCCTTCTCAATCGTTGTATAATTCTGTTGGGCGTCATTCAAGGTCCTACTCGAATAGTAAATCGCGTGCTGCCTATTATCGATGTGTTGTCCTAGAACAGTGCCAATAGCAAAATCAGATGCATCACATATGATTTCAAACGGCTGGGCCCAATTAGGAGCAGAAATGATAGGCGTAGAAATAAGTTCTCGCTTAAGCTTCCCCTATGACTTGAAACATTCGTCGTTAAAATCGAAGGGCACGCCATTAGCAAGCAGGTTGGTTAAGGGCCTAGCGATTTTGCTAAAATCCTTAATGAACCGTCGGTAGAACCCAGCATGCCCTAAAAAGGATCTAATATCCTTGATGCTTTTGGGTGGTAGAAGCTTAGCAATCGCTTCTACTTTAGCCTTGTCTACTTCTATGCCTCTCCTAGAAATCTCATGGCCTAAGACAATCCCCTGTCTCACCATGAGGTGACATTTTTCCCAGTTAGAGTTAGGTTCTTCTCCTTGCATCTTTGTAGCACTAACTCTAGGTGATGAAGACACTGATCAAATGAATCTCCATAGATGGAGAAGTCATCCATGAAAATCTCAAGAAAATGTTTTACCATGTCGGAGAAAAGACTAAGCATGCACCGTTGGAATGTTGCGGGAGCATTGCACAATCCAAAGGGCATGCGTCGGTAAGCGAAGGTTCCGAATGGGCAGGTGAACGTCTTCTTTTCCTGGTCTTCTGCAGCAATAGGGATTTAGTTGTATCCCGAGTACCCATCTAGGAAGCAGTAGTACTCATGTCCAGCCAAATGCTCAAGCATTTGGTCGATGAAGGGTAGCGGGAAGTGGTTTTTACGGGTAGCTGCATTCAACTTCCTGTAGTCGATACAAACACGAACCTTGGTAGGCAGTCTTGTTTGTACCAACTCTTTTTTCTCATTTTCTACCACCTAAAGCCAGCCTTCTTTGGGACCGCATGAACAGGGCTAACTCATTGGCAATCAGAAATGGGATAAATGATCCCATTATCAAATAGTTTCAGAATTTTAGCCTTAACTGCCTCTTGCATGAGAGGGTTAAGCCTGGGTTATGGGTCCCTCCTAGGGGTTGCTTCTTCGACTAAATGGATTCTATATTGCACTATGGCTGGACTTATTCCCTTGATGTCCTTCATCGTCCATCCAATGGCTTCCCTATGTCTTTTCAGAATAGACATTAATCTGTCCTCTTGTTGCTCAGTCAGGTGGGATGCTATGATGACTGGCAAGGTGTCCTTTCCGCCCAGGTAGGCGTACTTGAGGTATTTAGGCAAGGCTTTTAGCTCTAGGGAAGGTGTTGCTTCATTGGAGGCAATCTCTGGGCTTTCAATCCTATGATGAGGTACACTTGGGCTTGACGCCCAATCCACTGCTGAATCTATGATCTGGTCCTCAGCCTCCAGATCAAACTCTACCTCTGTCTCTGTCTCCATACTTTCCTCATGCTCACTAGTAAGGTTTTCAATAGAATTAACCTCAAACGTCTGATCATTGACATCCCTAGATTGTCTTCCAAGGTTGAAGACATTGACTTCCTTCGTCATGTCTCCAAAGGTCAATCGCATGGACCCGTTCCTACAGTTGATAATGGCATTGGCTGTAGCAAGGAATGGGCGCCCTAAGATGACGGGAGTTTGAGACCTAAGATTGGACACAGGTTGGGTCTCAAGCACAATGAAGTCAACGGGGTAAATGAAATCCCAGACCCGGATAAGGACGTCTGTGATTTCTCCCTTTGGGATCTTCACAGATCGGTCAGCTAGCTGAATGGTGACTCGAGTTGGGCTTAGCTCGCCCAACCCAAGTTGCTGGTATACTGAGAGAGGTAGCAAGTTGATACTTGCTCCCAGGTCAAGAAGCGCTCTACTGATTTCGGTCTGTCCTATGGTGCAAGAAATGGTGGGACATCCGGGATCCTTGTATTTCAGCAGAATGGGACCGACAGAATTTCGCTTATATTGGTTGCCAAGAACACTTTCTTGGGCACATTGGTCTTTCTCTTCTTCGTACACATTTCCTTAAGAAATTTGGCATAAGCCGGGACTTGTTGGATAGCGTCAAGAAGTGGCACATTCAATTTGACCTGGTTGAACATCTCTAGCATTTTCTCCATGTGCATATTCTTATTGTTGTTCCTAAGCCTATTAGGAAAGGGTGCTACCGGCTTATAAACTTGTTCAGCAGCTTTATCCTCGTCAGATGTTTGAGGAGCAGTTTGGGAGGAACTAGCAGAGGTGGAGGCTGGAGTAGGATCAGGATGGACTGGACTTTTCTGTTGGTAGATCTGATTGTCTACCTTCTTTCCAGATCGAAGTGTGTGAACAGCATTGCACTGGTTGATCGATGGATCCTAAATTTCATATGCTTGATTGGAGGTTTTTGGGTTAACTAGTGGCTGACTAGACAAAGTACCCTTTGGTCTTTCACTTAGGGAGCTAGCTAATTGGCTCATCTGTATTTTCAATCTCGATATAGCCTGTGAATGATTGTTCAGAGTTTGTCCCTGGTTTTGCATAAAAGCGGTTTGGGACTTCATGAAAACCTCTATGCTCTCCTCCAATTTACTGATTTTCTTTTCCATTGGAGAGCTTTGGGAGGAGGATGATGGGGCTTGACTGGGAAAAGGTGGTGGAGGAGTAGGATGGTGAAAATTGTTGGAGAAATTAGGCCTGGGAGGATTGTTCTGGGCCCAGGATAAATTAGGGTTATTCCTCCAACCTGGATTGTATATTTATGAGTAGGGGTTGTGTGATGGCCATGAGTAAGCCGCGTTCAGGTGTTCTGGTGGCACTTGCTGGGTATGAAAAATAGGGCACTCTTCAAAGACATGGTTTGGTGCCTGACAGTATGAACAACCCGGATTGTGAATTGGTGGTGGGTTGATCTGGTTGACATTGGCAGGCTCTTTTGCTTCCAGAGCCTCTATCCTCCTCATTAGGGTTGCAATCTTAGCCTCGGCAGCTATGGATGATTCTAGAGATAGGAGCCCTCCTCTTGAGCAATAGATTGTGAATTTCTAGGTTTTTCCGAGGCTGGCTCCCATTGCAGGGTTTTCTCAGCTAAATCCTCAAATAAATCCCAACCCTGATTCTTATCCTTCTGCAAGAACCCTCCCTGACACATCATTTCTAATAGGGTCTTTGTCTGATAGTCTAGACCCTCGTAGAGAATCTGGCACTGACGCCATTTCTCCACACCATGATGAGGGCACTGAGCTAGGAGATCTTTGAATCGCTAAAAGTATCTCCAAAATGGTTCGCTTGGTTCTTGCCTAAACTGCATGATGTTCTTCCTAATGAGGGCAATTTTGTGAATTGGGTAGAATTTCTTCAAGAAGGCCTTGACGAAATCATCCCATATCGTGACTGAATCTGCTGCCAAGCTGTATAACCACTTCTTCGCTAGGTCCTTTAGGGAAAAAGGGATGAAACGTAACCTAACGGCATCGTCTCCTAACTGGGGTATACGCATCATGAGGCACACTTCTTCAAGTTCCCTAACAAAGAAGTATGCGTTCTCTGATTCTAAACCATGAAACTTTGGAAGAGTGTTGATGAATTGAGGCTTTAATCTAAAATTATTTCCATTTGCCTCAGGCAGTTTTATACAGGATGGCAATGAGGTTCTGATTGGGTAAAACCTATCCTGAGTGAAGCCATCACTGGTTCTGAATGCAAGGGTAGAGAAGTATTTCTGGTTAATCTGAAAGTTGTCGGATCTCTCACCCACTCTTGCATGCAGCACGCCACAAATAACATAAAAATAACAAACAATCGAAAAGAATGAAAAACAAACAAAAGAAAGAAAAACAACCACCAAGCCTTAGTCTAAGGTACCTGGACCTAGACGACTCCTAACTGGTCGATTCTCCGGGGAAGGTTGTTGCAGGAACTCGATTACAAGCTAATCGGCCAGGAAAGGGCAAAGCTCGGGGGAGGTATCCGGGCGTGAGCCACGGGACTAATTACGCTAAACCACGGAGCTTTCGAGGCTTTGCCTCTCAATCCACTTTCCTTAGACACCGATTTTGCAGGAGTATAGTTCTTGCAATTTCCAACCTCGGTTAATCTCTTAGTGAGTCCGAGATGTCCCTAGGGCCAACGTCTATTGATTTTTGGTTAAGGCTTGGGAGAGTGTCAGTGCACTTGGAGATGATTTTTGGGCTAAGGAAGGGTGATGAAATCCCCACCTTATCTTATTTATTTGGGTTTTGCCCTTAAAGTCAATTATGCAAGTGTACAGTTTATTCACAATAAGGTAACACTCAAAGCGATAAATCACTCCAAAATGTTGGTCCTATTCTATATGAATGCACACGTACCTTTTCTCCAGCACTCTTCAACAGAAATTGAAATGAATTGAAATAGACACGTGCCCTAAATGCAAAAGTCTAATCTAAATTTCAATTAAGCAACAAGTGAATTTCTGTTGAGTTTATTATACATGAATAAAGGTGAAGCATCCAAGGAAACTAAAAATTTAGAAAGCAATTTTTTTAGCGGCTTTCGGCAACCCTGCAAACGAGTTTGTTAGTACTTCAATCGGAAAAACTCGCCTTTACACGAATTTTTTCAAGGGCAAATGAATCCTCGAGCAATGTCATTGGCCACCTCTTTCGCTTCTCGTGATAGTGAGCTCCTTGGTACTTCTCTTACACACAAAAATAAAGAACAATCTTTAGTATTGAACAATAAAGCCGTACCCTCCCCGGCAACGGCGCCAAAATTTGATCGGCAAAAGCAAGTACAAGAATAAGTAAAAAGAGTGTGGGTTGATGTTACTGCTTTTGCGATTCTTCCGTAGTAGCAAAGTGGCTATACGGGTCGTATCCACAAGGAGGGAGAGCGATGGAAGCTTGATGCGGCTTCAAAGTTCAAGAAGAAAGAAAGTTCCTTGTTTCCAAATAAAGAATTGAAAAGTGAAAACAAGTTGTTTCAAGAAATGTTGGAAAACGTTTTGGTGGTTTGTAAAAGTGGGTTTTTCTTAATGGTAAAGGCGCATGGCTAACTTTCTACTAATTGCTTCCACTAATCCCTAACTTCTTGAAGATGTAGCCTCACGATGGATCATAGGCAAGTATAACCCTTATGCATTGGAACTATTCACGTGGAAATCGAGTGAAAGTTCTTCCTATAACTTAGCTTTACACGGCAAAAACTCGGACATTCCCATATCAAGATCCAATAGAAGGTGAGAATACGGGAAGACACGAGTGCACTAATGGTATCGGCAAAGTTAAAAGAAAAGTCTCTAACTTACAACAACAAGCAAAGTACAACACCCATAGATCATCAAAAACCATTTAAGTATGAAATATAAGGAGGTAAATACTTGTAAGTAAGTTAGAGTTAGAACCCTCGTCTTAAGATGCCATAGCTCTCATTTGCACAAGGCTTGTTTGACACTATTGACTCATTTGGGTTATCAATCAAGAAGTTAGAAATTAGTGGGTTAGTAGTTAGTTAGCCATGCAATGGTGGAGTTAGTTAGACATGGTAAGAAAAGAAGCAACAAAAAGAAAAGAAGTAGAGAGAAGGGAAGTTACACTACAACAAGAAAGTAAAAACCAAATGAAAGCACAAGTAAATTGAAAGAAGGAAGAGAAGTAGTACTTGTATTAGCTTGTCACCCTTCAAATATAACACTTACACACTCTCTCTCTTTCACTCTAATGGCTAAAACTAAAACTAGAAGAAGCAAACTAAAGCAACTACAATTCCTAGCAACAAAACACAAATTACAACCTTATTCTCTGAATATCTCCTAACTGAAGACTCCTGGGGGGTATTTATAGGCACCAGGGGAAAGGGGGGCCAGAGGTGACCCATGGCCCGAAGCCCGGGCGCGCGCGCGCCCATAGGGCCGCGGAAACGCGGCCAGGGCCGCGTTTCCGCGGCCCAGCCAGGGCGGGGCGCGCCTGGCTTCGGGCAGTGCGTCGCCCAGTTTGTCCCCTGTCCACTTGATCTTCTGGATTTGCGATTTAATGCCCTGAGCTGACAAAATCTTCACTCTAAAGTCAATGGCTACTTGGTAGGCTTTTAATCAGCAATTAAATGGTGATTTAGGTCTTTGATAGGTAGTGAAAAATGCATAATTGTCATCATATTTACCATCACATTTGCACATTTATTCATATTATAATGCACATTTATTAATATTTTGTTATTTAATGTGTGCAGGCCTCGAATTATTATTTTAATAATAAATAAAGCTTAAAGAGCCCAAAAGCCCAGATCCAAGCCCATGTTTGAAGCCCAGGTGTAAAAGCGCAATTACAAGAAGTCAAAATGCAAATACAAGGGCTAAAAGTTGCAAATATCAGAGATAAGGGAAGGATAGACTTCTATCCAACCCTAAACACTTGCAGGATGAGGATAAAAGCCCAAGATAAGAAGGAAATTCGTGGATAGAAGATTTGGGATATTTGAGATCAAGGTAACTTGATTTCTAAGTTATCTCAAAATCCCAAGATGAAGAGCCAGGATCACACTTCCAGAAGCAAACGCCCAGATGAACGGATCAGGAGAGGCCACGCGCCAAAGCGCGTGGCCAGCAGAGCCAGTATTGTCGCAAATTTGCGGCAAATACCACGTTTCTGCGGCAGTTTGACCTTATCTGGCTACCAGATTTCGTGGGCGATTCTATCCGGGACTCCTCTACCTTCTGCACCTATAAATACCCCCTGCAGTGCAACGTACAGGGGATCCAGAGACGATTAGGGTTTTCTTTAGCCAGTTTTTTATTTCAGCAAGTTGTAATTTTCGTTTTATGCCCGTTGTGGAGAAGAAGGAGCTTTGTAATTGGAGATTATTCTGCAATAAAGGTCACTCTTTGTTCTCATTTAAATTCTGCAATTTAATTTTATTTTGTGATCTCTCTGGTTTTCTTTTTAATCTGTGATCTCTTCTGGTTTTCTTTTTCTTTGTTTCCTTGCAATCTTTCTCATTAAATAATAATAAAAAAATAAATAAATTGAAAAAGAAGAAAAAAATAATGATGATGAACTAATCCTCTCTAGTGGTTTGCTGAGATTCTTAAAGCAACCCTAGAGCAGTTAAGCCTTGATCTGATTAACGAACATCTCTAGAAACCCTAGGTTTAAAGGCAACTTTTCTAGAAGATTAAACAAATACCTAGAATTCCTAATCTAGGTTGCATATTAAAAAGACTTTTCATGACTTCAAACTTAAGAACTAGGACAGCATAAATTTGAGATTCATCTTCTATTAAGCTGTACCTAGATGTTAGGATGAACCATAGCTTGGCTTTTAAATAATGTAACTTAGTTAGAATCTTGTATTGAATTTTTCTTTCTTGAATTATTTGTAATAACCTAGGGTGAATCATGTACATCTTAAGATGAAGATCAAGCCCCTTAACTTGCAATAGGGTTGTGGTAGAAAATCAGCAAAACCACATCTTTTATATCATACATCTCAATTCTAATCTCTTCTCTCCTATTTTTGAAGATACAGAGGAATCGAGTCGAAAAGCTTGCATCGCATCCTTCCCTGAGGATCACGACCCGCTTGAGCCCTTGCTACAGCGAATTCACATTGAGACTAAAAAATCTGAACTCCATTTCTATTATTAAAATCTCAATCAGTCTTCTTCTTCATTTGCACACCATGGACCTAGGATCAAGCAAGTAAGGTTTTATTAGCAAAATTTTACATGAAATAAATATGAGAATGTGATGAAAATTATGCAAAATTAGAGACTAATCAGTTTGCGAGGTGATCGCCTTTATCACGACTTTTCACGGCGATATCATAGATATAGCATTCTACGATCTTGCGTATATGCTCATAGAAGATCACATTCATGGCACGTTGATATGTCACACCTGGTTCTTCAAGCCAAAGGGCATTACTGTGTAGCAGTATATTCCCAGAGACGTATTGAAAGATGTGTGCTTTTCATTTTTAGGGTAAATCTTTATTTGGTTATACCATGAGAAGCATCCATGAAGGACATCCTCTCAAAACCGCACGTGTTGTCAATCATAACATTCGTTATTGGGAGAGAGAATTCGTCTTTAGGGCAAGCGGCACATAGATCACGGTAGTCAATGCAAATTCAGATCTTTCCATTCTTCTTGGGTACGGGCACTATATTTGCCACTCAATCAGGATGTTGCTCTTTCCTGATGAAACCAGAGTCTATGAGCTTTTTCACCTCTTATTCGATTGCTTCCATGATCTCAGGACGGAATCATTGTTGCTGCGGTTTGACTGGTTTGGGATCCGGGTTGATGCTGAGACGATGCATAGTAATCTGGGGGTCGAGCCCGGGCATGTCCTCATAATTCCAAGCGAAGACATCCATATACTCTCACATGGGATGCACTATGTCTTTTTTCTCAGAAGGCGACAAGCTCTCGCTTATGAAGATGGGCTTGGGGTTAGCTTCATCTCCAAGATTTACCTGAGTCACTTTATCCTCAGTGGGTGGCTCGCGTTATTCAAAACACATATCCCAAAGATTATTTAAGTGTTTAATCCATGAATCAGAGTCTGACTAGATTAATTCTTCAGGTTCAAATGTATCTTCTCCGTCATCCTCCAAGCGGCTGGCTGATACCATGTTCACTGAGAGACTTCCGAAGATATCACCATGCTGACATCTGAGTCCCATGACGATCTTGTTGATGAGCTATCATGATAGACCTCTTCTTCAGACTCGGGATCTGATTAGACTGGTGTAGATACATAACGGAGTCTTCTTCGGGTATTATGATAGTAATCGGGGTCTTTACCATTTGGTACAAATGAACGAAATAGTGATCGTTTTCCTTTGCCGAAATTAAGGCCTGATTTTTTGATAAAATCATACCCCATTCTTTTCATCAAGTAACATGACTTTTTTCCATAATGAAAAAATTATTAAGGCTCAGAATCACCCCCTGAGCTTTCACAAGCTGCGGGCTTTGTTTCAATCCGTTCGAATAGAATTAGTTTTTGACCTTTTCGCTTGGATGGTACTTCAAAGAAGGCATTGTGTGCGCCTCTTATCTTTTCGCGTCCCAGGAGGTATGACTTTGCTGGTGCGTGCAATGATGTTAAAGCATTCAATGCTGACCAAGAATCACTGCCTACATCAGTGCTAGTGTCTGACAGTACAGAATCCAAAGCAAATGCAGAAAAATAAGCCAAATCTAAATCTTCATTGATGAACCACTCGCTTTCAACATTGGCGGTGGTATCGAAGTCGATCTTATCAATGTTCGTTATAAGAGGATCTATTTCCAGAGATACTCATCTTCTTCTGGCTCTGTATCTGCTTCGTTGCCAGAGTCAAGTTCTTTTAGGTGTGGATTCTCATCAGCCTCAAGAGAATCCTGAGAAAGGAGGGAATCAATAAAATAATTTTCAACTCTTTTGAATAGATTCCTTTCGGCAATCAACGTTCTCACTTTTTCATCTTCACCAATATACTTCATTACTTGATGAAGAGTGGATGAGATGATGGCTTTGCGATGAATCTATTGTCATCCCAGCAGCAGATTATACGAGGTGTCGGCGTCAATGACATAGCATGTCACCTCAGATTTTAGGTCCCAATTTGACACCTGATCTTAATTTTCCCCATCCTGCACGTACCAATGGTGTTGAATCCATAGATGGTTTTCTGAATGGCGCTTAACCGGTGGGTGGGGATCCCCAAATGTTGCATGATCCTGCGGGGCATGATGCTCAACGCGGATCCTGAATCAACCTGAATACGGCTCACTTCAGATGATCCGATATACCCTATATAATAAGGGGGTCTATCATGTTTTTCTTTAACTTCATGTCTTCTGGGGTGAAGATGATGCAGGGAAACTGTTCTGAGGTATGGTGGCAATGGTTGCCGTCTTTCTCTTCACATATAGCAGAAATCTGGGTTACAAAAACCTTTGCGTCTGCTAATGCTTCTCTTAAAGCGTCTCTTATAGATTTGAAAGCCTTAGGAGCTCATAGAGAGTGATTCGAGCAAAGATGTTGGCTAGTTGAGCCAAGACATCAAAACAGAAGAGAGTTAATGGTCTCGCACTGCTTTTTGGAAGAGCTTTGACATACTAAAGCTCTTTCTACTTTTCACAGATGGCCTCATAGACTGCTCGATTACTTCCTCAACTAGCTGTGGGGAGTTTACTACCGGCTCACTATACTATTTTATGACTGCTTGCCAGATTAGGATTGCTTGCCAGATTGAGTCTTTGATATGGGAGGTGCGTTTGCGTCAGCAGCAAAGGCGGACTCCTCATCTTCCGAACTAATAAGGGAAGCGACATTTTTCTCAGTTTCTCTTGTAAAGATACTCACCACATTGCTGGAGGAAGCTCTAGCCTTACTTTTGGACTTCCTACTTGTGACAGTCATTCATTGATGGGCTTTGACAATGTCAGGATGGACCCACATTGTCTCTCCTTGAGGAGTAGGGACAGGAATAAGACCCTTTTCCCTCTGGTTGTTTGGATCAGTATTGATCACTCTTAGCTTCTCTTTCGGGATGGAAACCACTCCAATTGGTGCTAATGGGAGATCTCGTCCAAATTGAATCGATGACGTGGCTACATATTGGTGGTCACCTTCTTCTGTTCTAGATGAAGTTTGAACACCTCTGCATCGATCAAAGCCTGCAGGATATCTTTAAAGATGTAGCAGTTCGTGGTAGGGTGCCGCAGCATCCTGTGGTATAAATAGTAGTTGGGATAATCAGTCTTCCCCACCTCTTTAGAGCGTCTGATCTTTAGAAGTCTGAGCCTGTTACTCTTTTAGAGTAACTTGAATAGAGAGACCACGTGCTCATATTTGAAGGAATATGACTTATTAGCACGTGCCTGGTCGGAAGCCATTCCTTCTCTAGCAGACCTGGTCTTTGAAGGTGATTTAACTTCTGATGCCAAAGTATCTCTTCTTCTCGGCTGAGAAGGCGACTCTGGTGCGTGTCGCATTGACTTGTCGGGTCTCAATTTGCAGTCTTTTTCTTCAGACCTGACCCTGGCGATGATCTCTTCTGCCTGTTCGCCTTGCAGCACTAACTGCTTCCAAGTGCGATATTATGCCACTCCCATTTGAGCGAGTAGGGAGGCTGCAGATTGTGACGGCATGTCTCAACCAGTGTAGACTGGGTCATGCCACTGGGACAATGGAGTGCCACGCTCCAAAATCTCTCGATAAAAGTTTTGACAGACTTTCCTTTCTTCTTTGGCTGCAAGGAGAGTTGGCATTGAGATTTATGTATCATCTTTGAAGAAACGAGCCAAAAACTTCTCTAGGTCGGCCCATGTTTTAATCGAACAGGCAGGAAGTTTCATGAACCATTCAAAGGCGACTCTCTTAAGAGTGTCCATGAATAAACAAGTCATGATAGCATCGTTCAATAATACATATTCAGTTTGGAATTTGAAGTAGTATATGTGTTAGTTTGGTGACCCTTTACCGTTGAAAGTATGAAGGGTCGGTGCCTTAAATTTAGGAGGGTAGGGAGCCGTGTCACACTCTGCTAGGTCGGGTCAGATTATCCTTATATCTTGGAGACCGTCTCGGTTGGGAGAGCCTAGAGGCGCTATCTAATTTGCTCATCCTCTTCGAATGGCTGCTCCCATTCTCTGAGTTATCCTCCTCTTCAGATGAAGATTTGGGTGGCTCAGAGTTGGAATGCTCGTCATTCTTAGTATTTGCAGAAGATGAGCTCTTCCCTCCTTTTGTTTCTTTATTCTTCTTGGAAGGAGTTTTAGCCTTCGGTTTTTTCTTATCCTTAAGCAGTAATGACAGCATCTGCTTAAGGGTGTTGATAGATTCTTGCTGAGTTCGAATCATATTGAATTGTTCCCTTTAGATTCAGGCCTGCTCTTATGTAACACCCTGATCTCGCGGGTATGAAGACGTTAATACGATGTATATATGCATGTTAAAAATACCCTCACGTATATACGCTAAGCATCAATACAGGTAAGAATCAGAGTATGGAAGAATGTGGTGCTTTATACATTTCAACATCTGAGTACAATTACAAAATTATCATAGGAATTGACTCAATATTACAAGAATATTATATCACCGATAGACGCAAATGCGAGAATACAAAGTGATGTACAATCATAAACTGTACAAATGAGGGCTCAGAGTCATAACAGAAAAACTATAGAGCCGAACAAGGAGGCCTGGAAGGATAGAAATTCAGACGGTCTTCCGCTAATCCACTGTGCTTTCGCTGTGCCACTCTGATCAGCAGGATGAATCCATAAGCTCCAAGCTCCGGGATCTGGCCACGAGGATTCAGGGGAGTTAGAACTCCCCAACGAGTGGTGTTGTGAATGTCAAGTGGCGTGCAAAGATAAGCACACGTGTATCGATAAATTCAAGTCATAAGTATGTATTGAAAACCGTGTCATGAGCACATGCATATTGGAGCAGGTAGAGAGATAATAGTTGATATCAAGTAGGGAACATGTATGATATAATATGATAAGAGCAGGTAAAGAGGCGAGAAGTAAAGTAGATAAGGCAACACCAGATATCTCCTAAACTAACATAAAATCGATAAAATTGATAAACCAAATAAAACCAATTACGAGCAAAACCATTCGTACAAGCTTAGGTCACAGCTCCATGAGACTTGTACGTCAAAGGAATAATCCAAATAAGGAAACTCTCATCTATATACCTTTATCTCACGTCACCGTAATCCGAGCGCATGCAACCCGAGTTGCAAAATAACACAACAAATTGTATATTAGCATCTTATTATAATTGGGGTCGTCTAAGTTGTAGGTTTTAGTATGCGTCCCATTCCACATACTTTCACTTACAACTTATTGAGCAAGTTATTTGGTAACCGATGGAGTTCGATGAACCATATTTAGAATGGCCCCCGTAAATGCCCGGGACAACGATCCAGGAGTATCCGGTGCTGAGCCCGAACGTACCACTACGTACCGGGACTTATTGTACACCTGAACAAGAATAGAGTATTGTAAATCCCATAGAAATAAGCCTAGGGCGTGTGCATACCTGGAAGAAATAAACAGGAATAATAGGGGTACCAGCACACCCCACAGAATTCCTGGTGGCCACCAGGTGATCCCTCAAGTATGTGGCCACGCGTGACTCGATATGACCACCATAAACATGACTATTCAGAACCCATCAGTTTCTCCCAAACCCGATGCAAGTTGTCTTATTATAATGTATTATGTAATTATCAATTTACGAGAATAGCAGGAGCAGGACGTGATCAGGAATTCAGGAGTACATGAATACATGTATAACAGAAATATATGTCACTGTATATAATGCAGGATAACATGTATAGGATTCCCGTGTGATAATCATAGGTCAGGGGTTAACATGATAGATGGCAGGTGATAAGTCATGTCATAACAGGGGTAGGTGATAAGCGATAACATAATAGGAGCAGGTGTCAAGTAGTAGCATATTAGGTGATAACACATCAGTTGTTAAGTGATACAGACAGGTGTAAGGTAATAACATGTAAATGTCAGGTGGTAGAATGTCAAGTGTTAACATATCAAGCATGTGCATAGAAAGTGATATAGCGATAGCTGAGTATAATCAAGCGGAGTGGAGCAAGTTGGAGGCATGGACAGCGAACAGTGTTTAGTCACTAAAGCGCTTAGCGATTTACCAGAATGACTCGGCTTAAAGTGCGAGTAAAAAATCAAGCAGCATCTCGCTTTGACGAATTTAGTGGTAAAACGCTGAGCGCTAAGCATGTCTACCAGGCACAGCTGAAAGACCTGACGGTCTAAGCGCACTCCTCTTTCGAGAAAGTGGGCGAGAGCCCAGAGACTAAAGTACGCTCGGGGTCTACGCGCACTCTCTGCAGCTACCACGAAACCCATAAGGGTGCAGGTTTTAGAATATAGTGGAAGAAAGAGGAAGGAAAAAAGGAAAAAAGAAAAATATTTGATTGGAAGAAAAAGTGAAAATAATTAGAGTGGAGGATTCCCTAGATTGGTCACGGTTGCGGAAAACTATCGAAAAAATACCGAAATCATTCGAAAATCAAGTTTCTCGGAACGACCCTCAAAAATTCTTAGAAATCAAGAATATTATTCTAAGAATCATGATAAGATTCCTTTTAAAAAATTCATTATAGTTTTCAAATTAAAAATTCTGGAATCGACCGATGATACCGGTCGACACCTCTGGTCCAAATCTGTTAAATTCTAAAAATCTCTAAAAATGGATTAAGATAGTAAATATTATTCTAAGAAAATTTGTCAAAGCGGTATCTCAAATTTGACTCCATTTGTAAATTAAAAATCTTAGAATAAATCAGCGGTACCGATTAATCCCGATTTTAGGGGTTTTATAAAAATAATTTAGAAAAAATCTATAATATTAGAAAACAGTGTTTGAAATTGAAATTGGCCAAATCAGGCAACCAGAAATGTCAAATCGATTAGTATACTGGGATCGGGTCCCCGTTTCAAACTAGGGCTGACTCTGAATTCACGAATCCGGATCCAATGCAAAACGATCAAATAAATAATCATAAAACAAAAACAAATACAGGAAGTAAATCAAAAATATGATCAAAAAATTTGAATACGTAACTAAGTACGTATTCTGGGAATTGGTTGTTACATTCCATCCACCTTATAAAAATTGCGTCCTCACAATTTCGATAAGGGGTAAAATGAACACAAAAAAGACATGGTCAGAATTTTTACCTGTTAAGATTTGAATAACTAAGGGCAATGTTCATAATCGACTGATCTATAGCTTTGGGCATAGACATCTTCTGCACTTCCTGTTGTATAATTCTTCTAACGATACTGTAATAATATAGACATAATGTCTGCTGCTAAAAGGATAGCTCAAAACTTCAGTAGGCATAAAGAAAACTGATAATTAAGAACTCTGAATACTGAATGTTGCAATCTCTGAATAACCATCTTCTAAATAATAATCCATCTATAGATGAATATTTGGAGAATACCCGAACTTCATAGAATGCCCGACATAAAGAATCATGACGCACCAAATCAGAAGAATACCAGAACTAGAGGAGAGTAGACCATAACTTACTTGCCGCCACATTCCCTATCTATCCATATCTTAAGTTGGTATAAAGGCTACAAAAAATCAAAACAGTGGAAAGATGAAAGGGATTAGGAATCAAAGAAGGATGATCAAGAAAGAAAAGATAACTCTGCACTTGTAGTTGGATTGTAGACCCCTGCATTCTAGTTACAAATTTCTTTACCATTAATTTTGCGTCTGAACGTACCGAGGATGTGAGAGCCTAGGCTCGATACCACCCTGTAACACCCCGATCACGCGGGTATGGAGACGCTACTGTGACGTATATACGCAGGTCAGAAATACCCTCACGTATATACGCTAAGCATCAGTACAGGTAAGAATCAGAGTACGGAAGTACATGGTGCTTTATACATTCCAACATCTGAGTCCAATTACAAAGTTATCACAGGATGTGACTTAATATTACAAGAATATTACATCACTGATAGGCGTAAATGTGAGAATACAAAGTGATGTACAATCATAAACTTTACAAATGAGGGTTTCAGAGTCATAACAAGAAAACTCTAGAGCCGAGTAAGAGGGCATGGAAGGATAGGGCTTCAGATGGTCTTTCGATGATCCACTATGCTTTCGCTGTACCAATTTGATCAACAGGATGAATCCACAAGCTCCGTGCTCTAGGATCTGGACATGACGATCCAGGGAGTCATAACTCCCCAACGAGTGGTGTTGCGAATTTCAAGTGGCATGCAATGATAAGCACACGTGTATCGATAAATCTAAGTCATAAGCATGTATTGAAAACCGTGTCATAAGCACATGCATACAGGAGCAGGTAGAGAGACAATAGTAAAAATCAAGCAGGGAATATGCATGGTATAATATGATAAGAGCAGGTAAAGAGGGGAGAAGTAAAGTAGATAAGGAAACACCAGATATCTCCTAAACTAACATAAAACTGATAAATCTAATAAAACCAAATAAAATCGATTACGAGCAAAACCAATCGTACAAGCTTAGATCATGGCTCCATAAAACTAGTACATCAAAAGAATAATCCAAATAAGGAAACCCTCTTCTATATACCTTTATCCCACGTCACCGTAATCCGAGTGCATACAACTCGAGTTTCAAAATAACACAATAAATTG
Organism: Agave tequilana; assembly: GCA_038442645.1. Lineage (NCBI taxonomy): Eukaryota > Viridiplantae > Streptophyta > Magnoliopsida > Asparagales > Asparagaceae > Agave > Agave tequilana. Next base: position 761,070 of record JAVJIF010000441.1, read on the forward strand.
AATATTAGCATCTAATTATAATTGGGGCCGTCTAAGTTATATGTTTTAGTATGTGTCTCATTCTACATACTTTCACTTACAACTTATTGAGTAAGTTATTTGGAAACTGATGGAGTTCTACGAACCAACAACGGTCCGAAGTATCCGGTTCTGAGGTGGAACGTACCGCTAGGTACCGAGACTTATTTTACGTCCAAACAGGAATAGAGTATCGCAAATCTCATAGAAATAGGTCTAGGGCGTATGCATACCCGGCAGGAATAATCAGGACGAGTAAAGGTACCAGTACACCCCACAGAATCCCTGATGACCGCCAGGTGATCCCTCAAGTATGTGGCCACGGGTGACTCAATAGGACCACCATAAACATGACTATTCAGGACCCATCAAATTTCCCCAAATCCGATGCAAGTTGTCTTATTATAATTTATTATGTAATTATCAATTTACGGGAATAGCAGGTGCAGAACAAGACCAGGAATTCCGGAGTACATGAGTACATGTATAACATAAATACAAGTCACAGTATATAATACAGGATAACAGTTACAGGATTTTCGTAAATGTGATTATCATAGTTTAGAGGTTAACATGATAGATGGCAGGTGATAAGTCATGTCATAACAGGGACAGGTGATAAGTGAAAACATTGCAGGAATAAGTATAAGTAGTAGCATGTCAGGTGATAACATATCAGTTGTTAAGTGATACAAACAAGTGTCAGGTAATAGCTGATCGAGGGAAAACTGCGCACAAAAAAGTGTTGAAATCAAGATTTAAAGTGTGTGTGCTTTAGTTTCCTCGATACTTTCGTTATAACATAGAGGATAAACGGGTCGAATCTACAGGGACGGGAACCGATAGAAGCTTTAACGGAATGTTCACGTGTATGTTAAAGTTTCTTCAAATTTGATTGAGTTGGACCTGCACACAAAAATACAGAATTTCAGAACTTTAGGAATAGAATGTGCAAGTACTAAATACTACCGCTATAGCAAGTGGCTATGCGGGTCGTGATTCACAAGGAGGGACCAGCGATGGAAGCTTTTTAGTAAGTTCTCTTATAGGTTACAAAGAATGGTTAATGATCTTCTTTTAGTTCTTAATAAGAAAAGGAAAATAAATTACAATTAAGTTAGAAGAAAGTGGTAGATTCAGAAGGTGGAGAAAATAGAAATGGATATGTACAAAGAAATTGAGAAAGAGTGATGAAAGAAGTGGGTGTTGATGGTGTTGTGATCTAAACTAAAAAAATTAAAAGAAAGAAAACTAAAAGAAAAACTTACCTCCTTTAGTGGATGACTTACCTGGAACCCTTGCATGTTTTACCTTACTTCGGAGGCGATCAACGCATAATTCATAAGATCGAGCTTAGTCCCCATTCACATTACATCATCAAGATGAACAAGAATGAAATGATACAGAATCTTGAGGAAGAGAACATCATCATGAAATATCTG